>CAJDSM010018527.1:0-16616 GCA_903981925.1 Ostrea lurida
AGGGCTATTTCCAGAAATAAATGGTAAACGGACAGAAAAGTCACAGGACAAAAAGTCACAGGACATAAAGTCACAAAATCGATAGGAAAAAGACAACCAGGACAAAAGTCACAAGATCACATAGGACAAAAAAGTCACAGGACAAAGGGTCACAAGACAAAAGACCACAGGGACAAAAATCACAGGACGAATAAAGTCACAAAATTAATAAAATGAAAATCACAGGGCATCTGATTTTATTTTAACATTATTGTAAACCAAATATTACAAAGCTTACCCCTCCCTACAAAACAAACAAACAAAACTCTCATTATAACCTAATTCATGTTTCGGCAATCATGACGATACGATAAAACGAATAGTTTAGTTCTAATCATCAAATTATTTTCATCAAAATTTAGACAAGTTAGATAAAATAAATTCTCATTAAAAAGTATAAGAACCTACTCACATTCTTTAGCTTAACAAAATGATATATTCGAAATTCATACGTCAACATTTATTTGAAAAAATCAATATTTTTCATATAAACTGTGTAGCATTTTGCCTGTGACTTTTGTCCTGTGTGCTTTTTGTTCTTGTGACATTTTTCCTGTGATTTTGTCCTACTTTCTGATGTGACTTTTTGTCCATGGCACTGTATTTGTCCGTTTGATCTTCGTCTGTGAGCTTTTTGTCCTGTGACTTTCTGTCCCACATCAAATAAATGTATGGGAGGGTCGGAAGGCATTTTTTTCCCAACCCACCACCATAATAAAAATTTTTATTTAGAAAACCCCACAACGAAGAAAATATAATTGTGGTAAATTGTGTGCCATGCATAAAATTAAAAAAATAATTGATAAGTTATAAGGATTTGGTATTTTTAACCCTTTTGTTTCATCTCAGAGCAATGTGTTGTGTGGACTTTTGTATGTATGTTGATGCTTCAAATGTTAAGCTGGAGTTCAGAAAAACAGTATTCTTCTATGGTCATGGAAGATGCAGAAACTGAGAAATATGGTTTCCATATACATCTCTTTTACACAAAAATTTTAACTGGGACAGCATTTTTTTAAGCTGGAATTGTTGGGAATGTGAAAATTTCTGAGATACTTGCAGATAGTAATAAGAAGGAGAGGGGAAGGGGAAAGGGAAGAACGATATCGGAAGAGATATCAAAGTAATTAGAGACCAAGTCGTAGAAGGAAATGATGAGGGCAAAATAAGAGACTATATAGACAACTGAGGAGAATGCAGAAGGGCCAGTCTCGAGTGATGTGGGAAATGGCTCGTTTCCACTTTATACGGAATGATGCGTCTATCACATGGTTTATTGCTTTAGTACGGGAAAATAATGACATCCAATTAAATCATGACGCACAATTAACGTTACCAAGTACCTTCACTATAGGATTGAAATGAAAGTGGCAATATAATCCTGCATTTGTTTTTTATCTGATTGTTATGTCTCCCCGTCACTTTGTGGGAGAGCATATTTTTTGGCCCGTCCGTGTTCCGTCACAAAGTTTGTCAGCGCAACTCCTCTGAACACTGATCGATTTGAAGAAGACTTTATATGTAGCGAGACATCATATCTAGTTTTTGCATATTACCAGGAAATTTTGATCCTCAAATTTATGGAGTTATGGCCGTTTGAACTTAGATTAATGTTGCCTTAAATCCTCATGAATAACCTTGTCAGCGCAACTCCTCTGAAACTACTGATCCGATTTTGAAGAACTTTTATATGTAGCAAGGACATCACATCTAGTGGTGCATATTACACAGAAATTTTGATTCCCTAATTTTTGTGGATGTTAACTTAGAAATTTGCCAAAAAAATTCCATACAACTCAACTGACAAGCACGGGGGAGACATATGTTTTGCCTCCAAAACAAACTTTATTATAAACAATTGATTTATTTCTCTCTCTCCTCTCTCTTTCTCTCTCTCTCTCTCTCTCCTCTCTCTCTCATCTCTCTCTTCTCTCTCTCTCTCTCTCCTCCTTCTTCTCTCCTCTCTCTTCTCTCTCTCTCTCTCTCTCTCTCTCTCTCTCTCTCTCTCTCTCTCTTCTCTCTCCTCTCTCTCTCTCTCTCTCTCTTCTCTCTTCTCTCTCTCTCTTCATAACTTGCATGTATAGTTCATGAGATGTTAGGTAAAATCCACGATTGTAAAGAAAATCAATAGATTAAAAGTTTTAAAAACTCAACTGTACCTTAAAAAATAATAAAAATAACAAAAACCCAATAACAAATCAATACAGAAAACAACTTTGTCACACAGAATGCAAAAACCAATTATATAAGGAAGCCCTTTTTCGCTCACTTTCCGAGCAAGGTAAATGTTGACCAAGAAACGAGAGAAGACAAAGACCCTTACATGTATGCCCTTCTATATGGGGGATAAAAATATGAAATATGTCTCAAATCATCTCCAAATCACATGTTAAATAAACATATATGTGTCTTGACCATTATTTGAAGTTTACAATTCAATGAGAAGAAAAAAATCATTCATCAGAGTTGACGTCGATGGCATTTTGCACCTGGGAGGGGGGGGGGAATGATTAAAGTATTGTTCATAGTAACATTATAAACCTGACTATCCAAACCGATACTTTTATCAAAATACCGCTAACACAAGCTATATATATGTAAAAATAAAGAAATTCAATGGTCAATTACTTCTTCAGGCTGAAAATATGTCTTCATTTATCAAAAAATTGCTTTTCAAAATATCCAAACTGCTAAAAAGCAGTTGTAAATGAGGTGTTTGATAAAAATATGCATTATCTAGACCTTTGCTCTGCATCCTACATGGAAGACCACATTGCATTATTTTTACCGGAAAATGGAAATACCCGCCGAAAACGAAAGTAGGAAGGGAGGTAACTCTAACAAACTCAGATAGGTAGGCCAGATGTATAACACAACGATTTTCGACGATGATGAACAAAATTACGATTTCACTTGATTATTCTGCTTCTATTTATCATTTGCGGTATATTTCTAACATTTTGATACCCACCAGGTACAAAATTAAATTTAACTGGCGACCCACAAGGTATGAAATAATGAATTTACAACAACAACCAACATAAAATTTTAATTGAAGTGCCGTCTGACACCCCACCCCCACCCGTACATTCATTTCTGGAATAGCCCTGAGTTGTTTCACAGTGATGAAACTAGTTTCGAATTTGGGAACTTTGCAAAGGAATTGCTTGAAATAATGGCATATTTCTTTACTGTACGGTCAATGCTTACATATTTAACATTTAATTTTATAGGATGAGTTGATGGATTTATCTACATGTAAACTGGCACAGCGAAAGCCCGCCTGTCTATCAAAGGACCATGACACGTAAGAGAACACTAATAAGAGCACTTTCGTTGTATTTCTAAAAGAGACTGTAAGTTGCCAAAATGTAACCTGGAGTAAATTTACTCAGTTATATCAAGATGATCTCTAATTATTTTAGTACTTTGTATTTGTAACGTGATTTTGGTCGCACTTTTTACATGTCAACAATGGCATTAATGATTTGTTACTGAATTTGATTGTAGAGCGGAAGGGTTGTGGGATCCAGAGAGGTGGTTTCGGTCTTTTGATTCCTCTCGTGGAAACTCGCCTTTGACTGTGGGTGATAAAAAGCGGCCGCCAGAACTTGACAGAGAATACATAAACAGGAGGAGGCCATCAGGTAAAGAAGTATGCCCAAGATTAGGTCTTGATTAGCTCAGTTTTGTTAAAGTTAATAATTTATTTATTTTTTTACATGACTTGGAATTCTGAAGGCTCCCATTTGGATTTGTGAATCAAGTAAAATGTATTAAGTATGAGGAATTGTGGTCTGTAGAAAACGTAATTGACGGTTTTATTACAGTCTATAGCTGTACAGTTTATTCCTCCTCATATATACTATATATGTATGAGATCGTTAATTGCAGATCCTAAAGAACGTTTGAGGGATGATAAGGATGGAATTGTGTTAAGCCCACAGCGACGAAGCTTTGGAACAGGATGTCATGTCAGTAGTCATGTGCCATTAGGACGCCAAATAAGCATTCCGGGGCAGGAAAATGGAGAAAAGTAATTCATCTTTTAATGTTAAAGACCAAAGTATGATGGGAAATTTGACTAATTTGATTATTATTATGTTTTTGTGTTGAGGTATACTATGTTTTAATGTAGATTTTAAATTAGTGTTTGCAAATTTTACTTTAAGTAGGGACAGAAATGCCAGACGAATAGGAAGTGGGCGTATCCAAATTGATCGGGATAGAGAAAGGGAACCAGCACACCAAGAACGAGACTTCCGGGCAATCCGTGATAGGTTTGACAGAGAAGACAGAAGATTTGATAGCAGAGAAAATCGGAGTTACGGAAGAAGAGAATTTGAAGATAGAGTAATGATTTATTGCTATTTTGTCAATTGAAAGAGAGTAATGATTTATTGTTATTTTGTCAATTGAAGCAATAAAGAAATTATTTTTGTGATTGTGTTAGGCTTAGTTCATTTTAAGATCCTACACTAATAAGCCAGTATTTTGCTTTTATCTTTTAGCAGAACTTTCGGGAAAGGGGACATTACAACAACAGAAACAGAAGAGACTCTTACAGAAGTCGTGATGAAGAGGAACCGGAGTGGTTCACAGAGGGGCCTACTAGTCAACAGGACCGCATTGAACTCCATGGATTTGAGAGGCACTCTAGCACTCCAGATAAGGACGAGGAGAACTGGAGACAGATGAACAGACGGGAACCCACCACACAAGAGGTCAGAAAGGAGGTGCCGCTGCCACGCAAAGAGGATCAGGCAAATTTTCAGGAAGATTCAGGTAGGTTGATGATGAAAATCTAGTTGGAGGACAGAATTATATGGTCATACACACAAAAGATGCACCTAGCATAGATACAGTTGCTTTCGGCTGATGAAACAAATAAAGAAAGAGATTCAGTCATTGAAATTAATTTTTCTATTATGATACATACATGTACATGTATTTGAAATTGTTATCCAGTAGTGGCAAATGTGAGTGATAGAAATGGAAGTTTGGAAACAAATGAACCAAGTTCACCCGAGGAATCCAACCACTCTGACAGCATCAATGTACAGTCACCACAAAGTAACAGTCTGTTTGACTTCAATGAATTCTTCAAGCTTGAGAACTTACCAGGACTTGCAAGTAACGTAAGTGACATCTCATTCATGGGAATTGAATATCTGATGTAACATACTGTACATAATGCTGAAGTTGTTTGTACTTAGGATGGAGGCAGTCCAACGGCGGATATAACTGGGATACAGAGTCGGGTCAGCAAGCGGTTTTCCAATAACAGCAGGGACAATAGCAGGAGATCATCTATCAATGAAGACTTTGGGTACCTGAATGGTAAATACTTTTATACAGTATTTGCACAGGGAAAAAACCCATTCCTCAATGAAAAGATGCAATCATTAACCGTTCAGAGAAAAGGACTTTATTTCTGGGCTCTCTCTGTATAAAGCTGATATTTGATCTTTGAATATTTTCAGATTTACTAGGTGGTTCCAAGAGTCCTGTTATCCCGTCACCTCCTCCATCGTCTGCTAATTCTGTCTCCCGGCAGTCGGTATTCTCCACATCAGCTAACAGCACATTCCAAGACAAACCACAGCATCTGAGTTACGACTTTACCTCAGTGCAGAAAACTACAATAGGCCCAATGTTGAGTGCATTGTTCCAGAACACGTCGGCTGATAGATCTCATAGGAGTAGTAAGTAGTTTTCACGCAAGTGTCTTGGACCATATTAGATTAAAAGACTGAATGTGCAAGGTCACAAATGCCCATTCCAGCTCTGCTTTTTAGTCCCCCTGCTGGCTATATGTAGGGTAGGACTAGTTTCCTGTCCATCTATCACAGCTTATTTTTACTGGACTATTTTTCACCATGTTTTGATTTTGGAAGCTGAAATTTTGGTATATGATCTGCAGATGCATGTCTACAGGTCATATTCAAGTTTCATCACAGTAAATTTCATTTCACAGCATGCACTTTATAATTTTTTTTTTTACAGGTAATAGCAGTATAACAGCACAGGATGCTGAAGCGCAATTGAAAGCTTTGTTGTTTGGAAGGAAGGGCTCTACCCCATCTAGCAGTGGCACGGGCAGTCCATCTGTCGCCTCTCCACTCAGTCAGTTCATACTTACATGAA
This sequence comes from Ostrea lurida, assembly GCA_903981925.1. Taxonomy (NCBI): domain Eukaryota; kingdom Metazoa; phylum Mollusca; class Bivalvia; order Ostreida; family Ostreidae; genus Ostrea; species Ostrea lurida. The sequence continues at coordinate 6,187 of CAJDSM010018527.1, forward strand.
TGTTACATTGTAAATACTGAAATGTAAACTGATATGTAAACATGTTCATTGCTTTTGCTGTGTAACATTCTTTACCTATATTTGAACACATAGATCTGCCTGGGCGATTTAAGACTGTAGCAGAATTGGAGGCCGATATGAAGCCCCCTAATCACACTTTCACTCCACCTGGTGCCCCTATACAGCACCCTGTGACTAGCCAGCCCGTTCCACAGAAAGTAACCCAGCGCCCCCCTCCTGTCCAGTCTCCAAAGGATCAGCAAGACGATCTGGCGGCCTTCAACAAGCTCCTGAGTCTCATGCAGGCTGGTGCTGCCGCCGCAGTGGAGTCCCCCACCAAAATGCCTCCGATTGTAAGTTTTCATGTAGTAATCAAAATTTATGTGTGTGTGGTACACAGTTCTTTGCCTTTGTGAATTTACATGTTCAGTATATGGTTACATCAGCATATATTGCACACCTGTCAATCTTCCTGTATTTTACGGATATCTTATGTTTATATGAGCCATAGATGGTAATATTGTGAGTGGAGACAAAAACAGTTGTTACAGTACTAGGATGACATTTAGTACACGTTTCCAATGAGTAGAGGAAGAAGTCGGTTGTATTTTAAAGTAAAAAATCAAGGTCAGACTTGCATGGTTCATTTTGTAGGCACAAAACAAGATACAGAACTAATAAGACTACATATTTGATATATTACAGTATGGTGTTGTGTTTCTGTATTATTTCTGTCCATTCATCATTATCTTGTGGGAAAGATTTAAGGAATACTTATAAGGATATGATAATCAAACTTGGTACATACATTTCCCCTGTTGAGAGGAAGATGCCTGCTTATTGTCAGTGGTCATGGTCATACTTTTATCAGTTCCCCAAGTATATTTTGAAAAATAATAACTTAATTTTTCAAGTTGTATCTAATTTGAATGAAATACTTTTTCAGTTTGATATTTTACGAAGTCATCTTAAAATATTTTATTAATACTCTTCAGTGTGAAGAAAGTGCCAAAAGAACATTGTCAAAGCCAGTTTTTTGACCAATGAATGATATATTTAGATATTATTCAGTTAATCTTTGATTAGTACTACAAAACTGCTTATTTTGGATTTGTGTAAGCATGAGTGTTGCTTATTTAACAAAAAGTAGTTGTTTTGTCCCTGAGGAAAACCTATTTTTGGAGTAATTCTACATATACATAGGATTCGCAATTGTTTTTCCTGCTACTGATATATACTATATCAATGGTTAATTTCTTGTCATCACAAATTTTTCTCAGGCTGCACGAAATCTTGACCAGCAAAGCATGTCTCCTGTTTTTTCTGGCCAGCCCCCGACTCCCTCCAGCAACATGCCACCTACAGGACAACCCCCTCTCACCCCAGGCAGTTTGGCTCAGAATGAGTTCCTCCAGGTAAATGTTACTAAACCATTGCTCTAAATCTACATACAGTAAATCTCATTTATGATGTACCTGAAGGAATGGTTTACAATTCTATGTTATAAGCCATGCACATTATAACTGCACTCCAGAAATCTAAAAAACTGATTAGCAGAACTACATTATTAGCAATTACATCGTTAGCAGCCTTTTAGATATTTACTTACATGAATTCACTTGGACTACCTATGCATAGGTTGTTTGTGGAATTACTTTATTAAAAAAAAACATGTTAGAAAGGAAAAAATATTAAATATATAATGTACAGGTGTGAGTTTGCGTGTAAAGTTGCAGCAATTGCAAATGTATAATTTTTTGTTGGTATAAATATTTCATGTACTTGATGTTATTATAAAAATATATATATATCTGTATATGCATATTATTGTATGGAATACATATCTTTATAAGTATATGCATAGTGTACTGTATATTTTTGCCGTGTTCTTTAGGCTTTGTTACGTAATAAGGAACAACAGTTGCAGATCCGTCAGCAGACTCTAAATCACATGCGAGGAAGCGTTCACTTAAACAACCAGTCCACTCCCATAGCTCAGCCTGCACAGACCTATCAGCAGACCCCACAAACTCCAGGATCCACCCAACCCAAACTTCCCAACAACTCGGAAACACTGGCCAACTTCATCAAGCAAAATCCCACAATTATCACCAAGCCATCGACACCCACTCCTCCCCCTCAGCAAACCCCTCAACCTCTGCCCACTGTTCCAGCGGTCCACTCTCCCCTGGCACCTCATCCTGGCCCGGCGGCCATTATGGGTCTGATGCAGAACGCTCCTTCTCCTCGAGCAGCTTCCCCTCAGCTTATTCAGCAGGCTCTGTTGGCTCAGCCAGGATCTCCGCGGGTCCCCTCCCCCATCAGTAAGTGTGGTTTGTCTTCATTTATAGTGGATTTCATGTACAAGATCAGATATATAGTGAAGCACTGTTTATTACAAGATAATGCTCATATTCTCTGGGCTAAAAGGGTATGACTTAATTGAAACAAACATATAATGTTAACAATGAAACGGGATAGATAACAAATTATGTATTAAGGTAGAGCTTTCAATTATGGATCAAAGCATATAATTCGAGTTTTATTCATACTGAACTTACATTGATGAAGTAATTGTATGGAAGTTGGGGGATATGCTCCATTATGGCATGTGTAGCACATGAAACATTAGCACATGTACTACTCAGTATGATCAAGGCCTTCAATTAGGAATGCATTATTATTTCCAAGACTATATAAAGATGTCACCATACTTGAAATATTTGTTACAACAAGCGAGGATTACTTTAAATAAGAAAATGTAATAAATAGAAAATTCAACATTTTTGTTGTTAAATAGAGAATTTATTTCACTTGTGAGACAAGATTTTTCATATTTTCCACACTCGTGAAAATATCAAAAAATGATTCTCACTCATGAAATAAATTCTCTATCCAACAACAAAACATTGAATATCCTCTACATCTACATGTACCAGTATATACAATCAGTGAGCACAATTTCTTTGTAATGCTATTGTATTGTTGATCAAGGCTTAGGAAGGCACATGCAATGCATACTTAATACAAATCAGGCCAACTGAAGATATCCTGAGTGTGAAATTAGTTGAGAATGAACTTCATATTTTGACCTTTTCCTTTCATCTGGGATGAAATTGAATAGTTGACATGCATTAGTAACATGTATTATGTTGACATGCATTAGTAACATGTATTAGGTTGACATGCATTAGTAACATGTATTATATATATCACTGTTATAGATACATTAGCCATGATACTTAGGAACCAAAAACCTCTTGATTATTAGAATGTATGGCTTTTATAAGAAACGACAGCAAATGTACAGTGACTTAACAGAGAGTATCACTTTTATGTTGTTGTGTTTCAGTGTTCAGTCAGCAACCACCAATGCATCTTAGTGCTCCTTCTCCGATACACCCATCACAGATTGCAGGAAAAACCTCTCCTGTTTCCGTACAGGCAGCTACGAATTTATCTGTAAGTCCTGATTAAAATAAAATTGCTATATATGTTTAAATAGAATATTCTTTTGATATGATTTAGTTAGATAAAGCCAGATACGAATAGATAGTTAAGAATCTCCATGGTTTTACAGTCCACTGGTACAGCCACGATTCGACCACCTGTTGTGCCTCGTGTACCCAGCCCCCAGGAACTGATTGCCCACACTCAGGCCATCATGCAGACTGCACTCCTCAAAAAACAGCTGGAGGACCAAAAAGAAAGGTTCATCAAGAAACAGCAGGAACGGTAAATATACATGGATTAAATACGCAATGTAAAAGCTGAATTTCAATTTAGTTATTGGATGCTGTATCTAGCAGAAAGCTAGAAAAATCACAATATGCATAGTCTTAATTGTCAATATTATGTTATGTTACAGAGGGAAGTCACCAAATCCTCCTGTTCTACCAGGAAAAGGAGCGCCGACTGGCCAACAGCCATGTCCAGCCTCCCCTCGGCTTGGGCCTATCGGAACTTCACCAGCTTCATCCCTTCCTCAGTCCTCAACCCCCCAAAACACACCCATTTCACAGTCTATGTCTACTTCTAAGGTGCAGATTTATGTGTAGGAATTGAATTTGTAAATTGCTCCTTCAACCTTTTAAGTGTTTGATTTTATTTGTAATTTTTGAAATCTCTCCTCCAGCCACCATCTGTTTCTGCATCCTTCACCCCAACTTCAGTCATTAGGAAAATGCACTCTGACAAAGCAAGTGAAAAAGAGAAACATAGAACAGATGGACAGAGAATGGATGGAACTGATGGTAACTTAAGAAATTATTGTGATGATTTATATGTAATTCTGTATGTTCGTTTAATGGGAGAGGCTATTGTGAAACATCATATTTAACCATTCATGTGCCAATTTTGCAGGTGAAAAGAAAGCTCCACCTGTGAAACAGTTTGTGATGCCTCAGGATCCCCGGGGCCTGCAGGAAGAGGAGGCCAAGAAGCCGGATCAGAATGTGTTTGATTTCCGTATTATGACACAGCAGAGCCAGACTCCTCAATCTACTAGTCACCCTTCCATGTCTATGGGTCAGAACATTGTATCCCCGGCTGCCAGTCAGGCTGCTAACAATGCACACAATCAAATGCCAAACCTTAGCATTCCTCCTCCTTCGCTGGCCAACCAGAATGGTCCACCTTCACTGGTCAATCAAAACTCGCAACCATTCTCCAGAAACAATTCTATTGATCAGGTAAACATGATGCTCTGGTATGATTGCAGGAAAGCAGCTGTGTACACTCAGAGTGATACTTCACACAGTATATTCAGCTCTTTACTCCATTTCTATATTATTACATGTATTTAATTTAGTTGCAGTCATAGAGACACTAACCTACAATTATGGATGAAAGTAGTAGGTATAGTTGTTGCAGCATTTTGGCCAAAAAATAATTGGTTTTTATGTGCCCGTATTTAGACAGAATGTATCAGTTAAAAAATATGATGCCTGCATTGATGAATTGATAGGAAATAGTTTTGTTTTGCATATTTAAAAAAATGTTTAATTGGGGATGGGGTGTTGGTGGTACAGTCAGCTCTCGTTACAACGGCCACATTTGTTTCCGTTCATTTTGCTGTTATAACGAATCTGCTGTTGTAACAAAATGCCTCTTTTACCAGTACGAGTTATTCCCCTTTGCTTAATCATCAGTACAATAAACAATGGCAATCTCCGTAAACATTCACCGTGCGTTTATTTTCATTACGGTACAAATACACTCATGTCCCTCTTCCTCCCAATTTCTGTTCAAAGTAAAGAAAGGATTTGTGATATAATTTATATTTTAATAAATTTTTAATAACTTAAAACGTACCAGTGATAGGTCCTTGGGTTGTGTCGTATCCCGCCTACTACACAATATGTAATGTTTCCATCATAGAATTAAATAAACCATCCATAAATAAATAAGACAGCTTTGTATCAGTGCATGCATTTAATAACAAACTTGAATGCATATCAAAGAGAAAACGAAATTAATGTAAGGAAAACTTTTTTGCAACGACGTGTCAATTAAGCACTCGCTGAACTCGTGGCATGTCAATATCAAGCGTTCACTAAAATCGACAATATCCCGTTTTTCAGAGACATTGAGCTGGGTACAACTTTTTTCTTCAGTGTTTCTGACATTATTATTGCATTACCTATCGCAGTTCAGTATAAAAATGAATAAATCATAAATTTGTTTGTGTGTAATTTTCTTTTGTTCAATTTAATTAGGAGCAGCTCTTCATTATAGTCATTTTAAGTTGGAGTTTATTTTACCGGTATTGGAAACAATCAAACATACCCGCGCAAATATCCTATTAAAAGTATCATATCAAATGTCAATTAGTGTATTGATAAACCCAGTCCTAAACAAACATTACCTGGGCAGCAGTCGTATGCAAAGGTGGCGAGGAATTTAATCCGTTACATAATCTTGGTTAAGTGGGATAATATTGCCGATAGCAAATGTCTTTTACACGGGTCGTTGAACAAGCTCAGGTAACCTGTCGTTAAATCGGATTTTATATAGTGTCAAAATGCACATTTGTTTCGGATAAGTACTGCCGGTGCCTAAATGTGAATATACCGCTATATCAAGCAAAATAGTGTGCAGATTTGTTACAAGCAATATCCTGCCGTTGGGCGAATTTGCCGGTAAATCGAATGCTGCTTTAACTAGCACTGACTATATCTAATGGAGTGTGGGTTCAAATGTCAGATGCCTGTGTTAAATTATGGTTGGTGCTTAATGCTTACATTTTCTGAAATTCAAGATTTTGAAAGAAATATGTCCTGTTAACAGATAATGGCTGGTAATTCAGATTTGCAATTCTGTATACTGTGAATTCAGGTTTTGTATCCCTAACCTGTTTTACAATTTTAAATTTGTCTTTTAAAATGTGGTTTTGAATGACAAGAAGAATTGCTGTCAAATCTTACTGAATATGAAGTTTGTTCCTAGAACATATGCTCTGAAGTATACAAATTTGTGTATTGTAGGTCCAGCATCAGATGACAGCAGTGGATCAGATAGCTGCCATACAAGCCATGCTGGCAGCAGACCGACTGAAACAGACGAGGCAGGTGATAGGGACACCAGCTAGTGTAGCCATGCAGTCTGCAGGAAGGCCAATAGTTAAAGGTACAAGGAGCAAACTTAGTAAAAAAGGTTTCATATCATGAAGAAAGTTGAAATTTTTGTCAAAAGCTTGCAAAAATTGAAAGAAATCTATTAAAAATCAAATTTGTTTTTTTTAAGGCGACGTGTTTTTATGCCCCCGGAATCTTCGATTCGGGGGCATATAGTTTTTGGTCTCTCCGTCTGTCTGTTTGTCCGAAAAAACTTTAACATTGGCCAAAACTTTTGAATGACAAGTGATGGGGACTTTCTTATTACACATATGTGTTCCTTTTCGCTTAATGACAAAGCCCTTTTCTACTGGTACAAAAATTTTTTACCTGATTTGACCTTGAAGTTTGACCTACTTTTCAAAAACTTTAGCATTGGCCATAACTTTTGAAATGGCAAGTGATGGAACTTCATATTAACACTATGTGTGTTCCTTATGACAAGCCCTTTCTACTAGTACCAACATTTTGACCTCCTGACCTTGATGTTTTGACCTACTTTTCAAAACTTAAACATTGGCCATAACGTTTGAATGGTAAGTGATAGATTTATTCAATATTTCCGGGAATAGACATTACTTTTTATTCCCACTTGTCCATGGGCAAGTATACTCAAACTTTCACTTGTCCAAATGAAAAACTTGCTTGTCCAAAATTTTTTAACTGTATAAAAAGAATAAAAATAAAAACGCATCTAAAGTGTGAACAATTGGGTTTATTCAATTTCTCTCTTAAAAATGTTCCCAGATGTTTTCAATTCGAAATTCGTTTACCGGTAGAAAAGACAAAGTGCGGCAGCGATAGCAAATTAAAGCCCTTACGCTGAATTTTTCCCAAAAATCTACTATGTACGTTAAATAATAAGCCAGCCTGGGCCTAAGGTAAAAGCAAACTACTTAGACCCGTAAATTTGTGTTGTCATGCACCTGAAACTCGTGTTTTATTTTTGATTGGGTTTCTTATCATTCTCTACATTTCCTTTATTTCTATCATTCTCTTTCAAACGTTTTCCTCATGTGAAGCCGCCATTTTTCACTAAACACTACATAAGTCTTACGTCAAGTAATTTATTGAATAGAATAAAGTAGCGGTATTGGCCCTTCTAGAACTTTGATAACAAAAAAACTATGCAGTCGAACAGTCAGACTTAATTTTCGTATATTCAAATTCATTAAACAATTAAAATAGTAACTTTTCCTACTGAAATAATCACTTGCCCCGATCAGACAAGTGTGTATCGAGTTTCACTTGTCCGAACTGGGCTTTCACTTGTCCCGGGCAATCAGACAACCGTTAATGTCGATCCCTGATTTCACATGCATAATCCTTTTGGCAAGCCCCTTTCACTGGCATGTGGAATCCGGGGCATCAGTGTTTCACAAACACATCTTGTTCGAGTTCGAATTTAAACTCTTCTGTGCTTGATTCTAATTAACTATGCCTATTATTTAGGGGTAAATGTGAATGCACCACTTCAACAACAAACCAGACTCAGCTGAACAAGATACTGAGTCCTCAGATCTCCAATCCTAGCCTGGTCAAAAACTGACTTGCAAGGCACAACTCACCGTCACAAAGAGAGGTCAGGATCCACCCCTATCTTCGTCTTCAGGGGTAGAGTTGTCTAAAGTTCTACAGGTACCAAATGCTGTCTTAATAGATTGAATAATCTATCAATAATTAATATGGTTAAAAACACTATTGCATTGTATATATCCATTTATAAATAATGAATATAGCAAATTTGTTGTTAAGTATTGTTTTATTATGCTCACCACCATGAAATGAACGGGGTAGATTGTGTAACCCTTTTCCATCAATCTCTTCATAATTAGCTTTTGTTCATTGTCTATGCTACAAATGTACATATTATTTGAATATTTGGTATTAAAAGATCACATCAAGAGATTTCCCAAACCATATCTGGTTGAATTATTTTGACAGAGTTATGCCCCTTCGACATTTGAAAATTTCTAGCAGTTCATTTACATTCATATGGACACTTAGAATTGAAATTCAGGATATAGATACATTAGAGAATAGTATTTGATCTTGTCAGAGTATACTAAGGTCAAGTTTAGTTTTGAATTTGGTTTTTGCCATAGTTTAAATGCCCCATGAACTTGGAAAATTTCATAATTCACAGTTTCAATTCAAAATTTTAGTCATGCATTGACATTTTGAATTGAAATAGGTGGATGTAGATATACATGAGAATGAACAGGTCAAGTACCTAATGTGGGTCAGGTTAGATAACTTTGCAGAGTTCTGGCCCTTGGGCAGGGACAGTCTTGTTGCTGTGACACATTTAGTTTCTCAGATTTTTATGCTCCAGCTGCTATTAAAGTCAAAGGCATAGTTTTTGTTGAGTTTTTTTTTTTTTTTTCATCTTGTTCATTGTCAAACACTTTCTATGGCACACAGTAACTTTGGTTTTTTTATGGGAAGGTTTGTAAACTATTCTTGTGGCCATTTGGGTCATAGACAACAAGTTTACTTCTTTTGTATCAATTTGATAATTGCATATTTTTTGGTCATTTTTTTTTAGCAGAGACATGTCATTTCACCAAACCCCCATGAACCGACCCTCAGTGGGGACGCCTCAGGGTCTTAGCATGGGAATCCCAATCACAGGGAGACTTCCCTCCAGCCTCCTGTCAGTGTGGGCCATAACCCTCTACTGGTGCAGCAAATGATGCAAGCAACCTCTTCACAAACAACAGTCAGAGGTAAGCTTGGGAAGAAATGGACTGAAGTCACAGGTAGTTATCAGACAACAGTCATCATAAAGTACCATGTATGGCAATTGATACAATTTTGTCACAGATGTTCCTCCAGACAAGGGCTTGTAAACCAAGGTCTTTCAAGCTCATTTGGAAAAGTCAAGGTCACTGAAGAACAAATAAATGTTCCTTACTTCAGCAGTTTATTTTACATATAAGTTCCCATCTCCTAAACGTTTGATCATAGATTCATTATAATTGATCACACATATTCCATTTTTTTTTTTTTTTTTGTTGCTACTTGGAATATGTCATTTTATCAAATGATAAAGTTGACTTATCGTGCTATTCAATATTAATAGCGTTTAAAATCTGATTGGATGTAAGTGAACCCACTGAACCAACTTGGCCATCTCAATCAAATGGCAATGCAGGCTCAGCACCATAGGATGGTGGATCCAAGATTGCAGGGGTATTCAGAGGGGTGTACACTCCTCCCGCATCTGGTGTGCCACCCTCGGGGACTAACCAGTACTCCTATAATGAACAGACCTTGACCCCAGGGAAACAAGGTAGTACAGAATCAGTTTGCAGGATTTTTAAGGGTCTGTGAGGAGCCGAATTAAGGCCCCATTTCCAATGCTAAAAGCAAGTATTTTTTCCAAATTTTTTCCTTAAAAATTCCCCCAAATTGAAAATGAATCAAAACATGGTGCCATCATTGATCATAAACCTCCTTTGCAGGTCTTCAAAGTCCAATTTTTGCAACAAATTGTACAGAAAAACTAAAGATGTTGAACAAATTAACAAGTTCAGATGATACATTAATGACATCACTGGTTTGGGTTTTTTATGCCCCCGGAATTTTTCGATTCGGGGGCATATAGTTTTTGGTCTGTCGTCTGGTTTGTGTTTGTCCGCAAAAACTTTAACATTGGCCATAACTTTTGAATGGCAAGTGATGGGACTTTCATATTACACATTGTGTTCCTTATGACAAGCCCTTTCTACTAGGTATCAAACTTTTTGACCTCCTGACCTTGAAGTTTGACTTACTTTTCAAAAACTTTAAACATTGGGCCATTATCTTTTG
>CAJDSM010018531.1:0-11108 GCA_903981925.1 Ostrea lurida
TGTTATGCACATTCGTAGTGGTAACAAGTTATACGGTATATGATAAATGCATGCATATTGAACAAGGGGTGATATAGTGATTAAATGTAATTCATTAACTGAAGTCTGACTGGTGACCAATGAGCAAGTGAACACTTCAGAATGTCAAAGTCTGGTGGATAAAGGGACTGAAAGGATTTCGGACAACGTTACTGATCATTCCAACAAAAACGTGACTGAGCCTTTTTTATACATAGCGAATAATTGGATGCTTGCTCCTCCTAGGCACCTAATCCCACCTCTGGTGTGTCCAGGGGTCCGTGTTTGCCCAACTCTTGTTTTTGTATTCTATTTGGGACGTATCATACTGAAGACAATTCGACAGAGCTATTAGATAACACATAATATTGAAAATTTACACAAAGAAAGCAGCCTTTGTAAAATCAAACTGCTTCCCAACATTTATACAGATCTATCTCCAAAGCACTTCATCCACAACTTACTTATACATGTATACGTGTATGTGGTAAAGCTGGTGGACTAACATGCACATCCAAGCTCTAGGAATAGACAGGGATGCACTTCTAAAACATTATAGCATTGACACCACCAAAACGGAGAATCCAGTTCCATAATGTCTGCTCTATGGAGAAGAATCTTATTGTGGCAATAAACTACATGGTATTCAGTGTCCTTCCCGTGACTGTCTTAGAAATGTCAAATGGATATTCTAATCAAAAGATAAAACAAGAAGTTACATGGAGGAGATGGGTCTAGTGCCATACCAACCATTTTAAAAGAGAACGCTGGAAATAGATTTTTCTTGTACACCGGAAATAAGTCTAATGATATTCTTTCAGAATTGCAATGCTAGATTACGACTCAAAATTCGGAATCAAAATGTCTGGTAAAATTGAGCGACGATATTTTCCACCTTTAATGGTGCTGTAATCATATCTAATATTTAATGCGTGTCGAAATGAAGAAAGCTATAATTCAAAAGGATTGGGGAACTTTTTTCACCTCAGACTTTGGCTGCATGATGTATATATACATTGTGTGCAGTTTTATTTACATTGAGTGGACACACATGCTTCAATTCTTTCGTAATTGATGCTACTCACGGTTGCCCAGTAGACAGGGTGTTCATTTTCTGTTTAGAGAATCGGATAGGCATAGCTTATTGCATGCCTTCATGTTTTGATTCTTGAGATATGTAAATGCTGGACCAGTGACGTTTAACACTTCAACCAACATTTCGACTCTTGTGTAACAGACAAGGTACTTTCAAAACTTTAACATCAAAGTGCCCGTCATAAGGGAATCAACGCTTACTCGATGTTAATCCATGTTCCCTGCCCGTGTTTGAATTTACTCTGAGTTATCGTTCCTTACACTCAAAACGTATCTATTAGACGGTTTTACAAAGTTCGATTGGAATTTCATAGGTAAATTATATGCATTGCAGTGGAAAATAAAAACTACTATATATTCTTTGCTCTACATTTTCTTGATATCTCGTAACTAGTTCTAACATTTTTTTTTAACCATGAAAATGGAGTAACGCGTCTGAGAGGTATAAATACATGTGTAACGAACGATAACTCTGGGTAGAGATTGGTGTTTTCATCTTTTGGCCATTGAGAAAATGTGAAAATCCGAAGTAAGATAATTTGAAAAAAATTAAGAAACAGGCATTCTGGTTCTCAAAACAATTTTCCTCGTGTAGTATAAATGATTTTTCTTGCTAATATCAATAGGAAAAAAAACCAAGTTTGAATAAAACTTTTATAATGTGGATTGTTGCGATTACAGTTTCGCTGCCGTGTAGGTTTCCTTATACCAAAACACCCCACACAGTTCGAGTTTTGAAATTCGTGGGACAATCCACCAACAGTTGAACCAAATAAATTTCCACTGTATGTAACAGGTGGAAATTATTACGCCAGTATTTTACTGATGAGAAAGTGTATATGGGAATTGTAGTGTGTGAATTTTACTGACTAGAAAGACTTGGTGTAATGTCCCCACGATTTGTCCACTTCAACTAACGAGACACTGATGGCCAAATAAAAGTGCTGAAATAGCTGCTTAATTTTTTTCCCTAGCAACATGGTATTAATGTCAAATACATGTACATTCATTCTGTCATTGAATGGTATAAAATTCTCGACACTGAAATGAAGTTGATTCTGCTAAACTGTGTATTTCTAAAATGCGTAATCACATCGATGTTTGGTACAGTCCATTACTGGACAATATATACAAGCAGTATTTTAAACGATAGTTTCAGATTCCACAGATGTGATTTCAAATGATTTTGAATCGCCAGACCATATTGTAATCCCACTCCCGATGTTATATGTTATTTTAAAAAATGCGCTTGTCTGGCAAATAAGATCTGATAATCAAGCTGAACAGTCTAGCGCTTCCTTAGTGGATCATTGTAATTGTGTATTGGCTTTAAGCCTTACGTCTCATCAGCAATATACACAATGGATTACAAACTATAAACAAAAAAGTTATGAATAATATAAAATATGAAAAGTGGGGTGAATATTGAGGATGGACATACCTGAAAAAAGTTATAGGTAAATTATATAAACATATAATATAATTAGACGACAGTTATATTAGATCGTAGAAGTAGAGCACTTTTAAAAATTTGCCCAGATAACAAAGTTGTTTTCTATTTTGAATGGATATCAACTGTACCATAGAAGCACGAGACCAATAATACTTTTAAAAGACGGTTATAATTTCCAGAATAGATTTTGTCAAGTAAAAGTCAAAGATAACAATGTAAATAAGGTGTTTATAAAGAATACATTGAGATGAATTGTCGAAAAATGCATCACGTGCCTGCATGAAGTTATCAGCAATAAAGCTTCAGTATTAACATAGTGTTTAAAAGTCCTACATTACCAAATCCTTTCGATTATACTAAATGCTAATTAACTTGACAACGCCAAACGCAGGTCTTGTGAATGCAAACTAACATGTCCAACTAACATGTCATCATTTAAAAAGCTTGGAGAATAGATTTTATAGATTTTCAATTTTTAACCAATATTTAAATTTTGTTTATCAAACATAAATTACACATTGGCACACGCCCAAGTTCACCGTAAGCCATATAATGTGGAGTACACTAAATACGCTTACAAAAGTCTACCTTAACAAAAGTCTACATGCACTTTAATTTCAATCTAACCCTCAATTTCATACATATATCAAAACACTCGTTTTGATGTTTTCTCGTACTTCTGATATATGAGTACAGTCATGTACTGCACGAGTCTTACGCGGACAATGCGAAGAGGGTCGTTTGGGTTGTTTGTGATTTCTAATTTACCTGGTGGTGTTCACACCTGTGATTCGTCACATCGGGCTACAAACTTATTTTCTTTATTATTAGAAATAACATCAATAGAAATTCAAGACCATGCCTCTCATTAGCTATAAGAAATAAAACCCTGAATTCTCAATGGCGTGAAACACCAATAAAAACAGAATTACAAGATAGCACACACTTGATTTATCCATGATCTACTTGTCTGTAATAAATTATGTATAGGTATTTCATTTACGGAAGCCCATTGAGGCCATTTTTTAGAAAGATATTTTTTTCATTGCGTTTAAACTCAAAAGATTGCATTTAAACGCAAGATTATTGCGTTAAACGCAAATCGTTTGCGTTTAATAATCGCAATTAAAAATTTCGTTTAAACGCAAAACCATTATTTGCGTTCAAACGTAAATATTTTGCGTTTAAACGCAATAAAAAAATATCTCTCCATGTCTGGCCTCAATAGGCTTCCGTAGATTTCACTCTGACACAGTACATCTCAATTTTCGCAGTGAGTTATTTCCTGAAAATAAAGAACATTTTATTGTTTATTTCACGCAGTTCATAAATGGTATGACTCATTTTGTCTTTGTTGCTTAATGATGAAATTTTAATTGTAATGAAACATCTGAAATCTTACGAAAGCCCAGAAGGCTCATTCGACATTCTAAAGTTCAAAATCCAATATTCGAATTCAAAATCCAGATTTCGTGATTCAACATCCAATCAGCCATCAACAATGAAAAAAGTCATACTTCAAATTTCCTCTGTAACAACCCCTAGTTAATAGACCCAAGCGCTTGTGATTTTGGGCGTGAAAATACTATAGTTTGTAGGGAAAATGATATATACTGGAAGTGTACGTTGTAGAAAAAGTGGAAAGGCAGTTTCTTAACTTAATTGGTTCTACGTGCATATTAGGAGGAAAGCGATTCCGTTGTATTTTATGGATTACTTCCCCTTAAGAAATTTTCTGATTATGTAAAATAAGTACATCTTTCTTTCGGTAAGATATTTCTGTAACTTTTGCCATGCAAGAATTTATTCATATTACCCAACTTATAGGATAAACATAGACGGCATAGGACATGTTAGTATTCATAATGCTATAAATGTGTAACAACTTTTTTTTAATTTGGGTATGAAAGTTTTAATTATTCGGTCATTATACTTGGCCGGAGTTTTCACATTGATGCGTACATTTATCAAGAAATTATTGTTTCGTTAATACAAGGCCGAGTACAGTGGCGGATCCAGGATTTTGTGAAAGGGGGCCTGGTTCTTTGTAAAAAAAAAAAAAAAAAAAAAATGGGCCTGCTACACCTGGTCCAGTCTCTAATATATAAAATTACTACACAGGGCCTGCCGACTCTCGGCAATGACAAACCGAATGTTTTGTCAATCGGAATGTCGGATGACATCATTTCCAGACCCGTACCCACCCCCCACCCCCTTGCAAAATGGAAAATGTCAGGTTTTACTCTGAATATTGCCTATAATAGTGATTTACAGATATTTCTCTTTGAATTTAAAGACAATTTGCTGAAGTTCCAATTATACGGATTTTATTTATCCATTCATCATGACCGTTGTAATTAAGTCAGGACTGTACACGGAGGGTGGGGATTCGCCCCACCCCCTCCGCAAACGCACTATTAAAGTCAGAGTTCACTCTGTTCATGGACTATTATATCAATTTGCCTAAAATATCGCACCTCCTTCTCCTCAAAAGTCTGGCTACGGTTTAGGCCTGTTTTAATTTATACCGAAAGTAAATGTATTTATTTTACAATAATCAGAAATTTCTTTAAGGGGAGTAATTCTATAAAATAAACGAATCGCTTTCTTCATACACACTAATGTACCCACATGCACGTGGACCAAGAAACTGCCCTTTCCACTTTTTTCTACAATGTACACTTTAATCCAGTATTTCAACGCCCAAATCACCAAGCGCTTGTTTGAAGTATCGAATTCTTTCATTTATGATTGGCTGATTTAGATATTGAATCACGAATCTGGATTTTTGATTAGAATGTCCGAATGATGTTCTTCTGGCTTTCGTAGATATCGTCGCCTATTCGAGACAAGAAAAAACGTCCTAAACGAAAATGTTAGGACTGTGGCCCGTGTTTACAGACTGCTTAAAGGAAAAGAGGTAATCAATTCATACGAGACAGGGTCTGATAAAAAAGACTGGGAAATCTTGGCGCAACTTGATGCATTAATTGATACGTGGGTGTTGTCTGCACTGATGAGGTAAGAACGACATCGATCGTCTTCACAGAGCGATTATATTTCAGATGTTAAGTTGGAACTAGAGGAGTATTCTAGATCACACAGCGACCCAACGTCAACCAGGCCAATGCCTATGTTTAAAATGAAGGAAATATTTTTCAATCCTCAATAAAGAAGACTGGTAAATTTTTAGCATCATAATTGTTTCTCGTTTTCTCTTGGTTGAGTGCACTATTTGCCTTGATTATTCATAATCTCTTGCACTTTTGCACAGATTTTTTTCAAGCCTTGATCTGCCTCTATGATCTAGAACATAGTCATAGCTTTGGAAAACACACCATAATACACTCAACTGTTCATATTATTTCAGAAAACAAAACGATCATGCAATGATCCTCAAGTATACGATCTGGTATATTGCGATGAATAATTAATTAAACTGACAGGTTTGAGCAATTGCCAGTAATCAGTACGGTTCACATACGTGCGAGTGGAAGAATTTCCCATCAATCCTTTTATTTAAAGCGTATTACATATATTTAATGTATACACCATTTGACAGTTCCGTCATTTCTTCATCGTGAAATGACTTACCCTTCTGAAGCCGAAGTGATACATTGATAAAAGAGATGCAAATGTAAACAATGTTTTGCTTTTGGTAGTTCCAGTGGAATATTAAGATTAACCGTAGAACTGCGTCATCATTTTCTACAGCAACAGTAATAAATATCAAAACACGTAACAAACAGCTACCGAGGAGAAACGATTCAACAGTAAAGTGTCGGTACTGAGTGTGGGTAATGCTGTCGACAAGCCATGCCAATAACTCGTGGGATAATATTCGTATTTCAGCTAGTAAACTACTAGTTTTAAGGAGGAGTACGGATATGACCGGTTAATAGGCGATGCTTACTCCTCCTAGGCTTTTGATTCCACCTCTGGTGTATCCAATGATATCCGTGCTTGCCCTACTCTTACTTCGGTATTACTTATAGGAATTACCGGTAGAAGATTCTTCAATGTTTGATACATGTATCTCCACTTTTTCAACCATATCAAGTTTTCCCCGAGATGTTATTCCTCCAAGGATATACTTGCGTGACCTTTAAAGTTAGTGAACGAAATACGCAACGATCAAAAGTTGGAACAGTATTTTATTCAGTAATATATGAATACGATCTAAAATATAATGTAAAAATATCTATAGATCATCATACAGACATATGAATACATATGTCATGTTAATTTTTTATCTTTATTTTGATTGGGTTGAATTAAATGACAAGTAGGTATCTTGTCTTAACAATTGAATTGCAGCCACAATGAAATGATAACAATGATATAAAGCAACAGTTCATTCCGGAAAAAAAGATGTTCATAGTACATTGCCTATATTCTACACATTTCACCTCACTTCCGTTCTCGTGCCAAGTCGGTTTCGGAGTTCAGTTATCTTTTTGTGATTGATGGTGTTCGTAAAAGTTCACGATCGCCCGCTCATTTGAATGAGTTTCCTGAATACACTAAAGTGGTAGGGTGCAAACAACCCTCCCTGGGTATCACAAGTGGGCGCTATTAAATCATTCTTGTGGAGTGGAGTTTTTGATCTCGCGGAAATGCAGGAGATTGATGGTTAGACTGAATAGACAAAGTAGTCAATGCTACGACCGGAAATCCGCAACAGAGAGTGAACGGAATACATTTATCGACCAGTTTACAAGTTAGAACACGCCAACGACCCTATACCCGTCGAAACACATACATTGGTGTTTGAATTATTTTTTTTTATATCATGGCAAAGTAGTCAACTTTTCTCTTTTTCCCCGACTACTTCCCAAACACTCTCCTAATATCGAGAGTAGCCTTTATTGTACGGCCGATACATATTGTCGTTTCTGTACGGATTTTCTGGTTTGTTGGGATAGCCATTTCTGGAGTAGTCGTTTCTGGAACTGCTATAGTCGTTTTCTGGAACTGCTTATAGTCTATTCCTAGAACTGCTGTAGTCGTTCCTTGAGTCATAGCCATACTTCTGCGAACTAGGAACGACGTAGTCGTTTCTCCTGTCGCTTGTGTACGCCTGGTTGCCATAGCCACCTCCTTTGTTGTAATCATTCATTGGATACGGCGGGCTCGTATCGTCGTCATCATCGTCGTCATCCATGTTATTCCACGTGCATGTTGCGATGGCGAGACAAATAAATGCAATGAAAAGGATGAAACCACCGAGTCCGAAAGAGAGCACGGCATATGGAAAGACTTTCCCGTCTATTGTCGCGACGTCATTCAGGTTAACATATGTTTGAACGTACACGTACGCAAAAGCACCTGCAGTCAATCCGGAAATAAGAGCTGTAAAAGAATTAATAAATAAATTACCTACAGCTAATTTTGTATAAAAGCATTGATAACTTTTACAATTAAGAGATGAAAATAATAGTTAGAATGGCTTTTATATTATAGCAAAACAAATCTTCGGGTAAAGAGTTTTACAAAAGTGCAGAAATAAGAGAGTAAATATTTTTCAGTTAAAAGAACCAATTAACAAAAGTAGAGAAATGCCGCGGCGATATTAAAATAAAAGATTAAATATTATTCATTGAATTTTTGTACCGATTTGGAAAAGAAACTTATACAAGAGGTCCATGGGCCATATCGCTCACCTGAGTGGCCTTGGCCCTTCCATTCTTCAGCATTTGTGATTTTTCAACTAAAAGATTATTTATCAATATTTATTTCCACGAAAAGTGCTCCCCCTCCCCCCTCAATTGTGACCCAACCTAGCCCTAAATGATCACGACATAACTGAAAATAAATTCACATAACACGGGTATGCCTCAATAGTTTCAAAGATATTTACATATGTTAAACTATCAGGTCACAAGGTCAAGGGTCATTAAGTAAAATGAAAGGTCTAATTGCCTATATACACAAAATATGAAAGCTATACCTTGTCAAGGTAACTTCCAACTTTGCGGAATTAAAGGGTGACTCATAGAGAATCTACTGTAATATATACAGAATATGAAAACCTAGCTGCAATAATGTAGTTCTCTCCTTTAAAAAAGATTAGGATACTAAGAGAAATATATTTTCTGCCACCATATGATATTCTTATCTTTGTCGTAATGGGTCATGTTTGATCAAAATTCAACTTTTCCCACTGATTGCCATTTTTGGTTTTTGATTAAATTCCTATTAGATTTGACGAGGGTAAACCGTTTACTTTTTTTCGACTAAGGGTTCACGCGGGTGTGACCGGTCAGCAGAGAATGCTTTCTCCTCCATGGCACCTGAATCCTGCCTTCACTTTTGCCGAGGTCCCTGTTGCCCTACATTCGACTTTTGTATACATGTATGTTGCTTTTGGGATCATGATTACGTTTCAGTGGCGGATCCAGGATTTGTCGAAAGGGGGCCCGGTCCGTTGAAAAAAAGAGCCAATAAGCTAAAGGTCTGAGATGAAGCCAAAGCGGGGGCGAAGTCCCCGGAAGCTCTCGGGTTGTAGAGCTCTTTAAAAGAATACTTCCAGAAGTTAATTTAGCTATATATCTATACATAATGATTAGGTTTGGCCACCAAAAGCGGGGGGGGGGGGGGGCGGGGCCCCCTCTAAATCCGCCACTGCGTTTAACACGGTTTTAACTTCCCCCATTTTTATATCCACCTCCGAGATCTCGCGATAACACGCATGCCGGAGCTGATGTTGCACATGATGATTATAGAAATCACCTTAGTTGGACATGCACTAGCAAAGCGTAGGTACCCTTATTGATGTAAACAACATATTATAGACAAATATACGGCGCATATCATAGATTATTCAACAATATATTTTGCACCATTACGAAGATCCTATGGAATTTTAGCCCTCTCCCGAAAACTTCAGAATAAGCAAAAATTGGATAGGGCTACATTATTGCAGCTAATGAAAGCCCTACCTAAAATACTTCCAGATATATTTAATAGGTTGTGTTTTTGAAAGCTGGGAGTGCAATGTCATAAAGTCAAAAGCCATGATGTGATATGAAAAGTTTTGTTATAAAAGAAGTATATGTACAAAATATAAATACTGTATGTTAAATAGTTCATAAAAAATAGATCATTTTTTATTACCCTTGGGCCATGATTTCAACAAACTTGAATTTCCACAATGTAAGGAAGCTATTTGAAAATTTCAGATTTTCTGATCCAGTGGTTACAGAGATTTTTAAATGACCCCGTCCTATTTTTGCATGTTTCTGATTATTTCCCCTTTGAAGGGGACATGGGTCTTTCAATCCCTTCACCTATGGATGATTTGTATTAACATTGATTGAAATTGGCCCTCTGGCCCTGGGGGAAAAGTCGAAAATATGACAAGTTTACAGACAGACAGACGACGGACAACAGGTGATCAGAAAAGCATTGAACAGGGGGAAAAAAGCCGGAATACATTTTCCATGAGCTTGTAAATATTTCAGTGACTTTTCGCTGAACAGTTTGACTTGTATCAGTATAATTTTGTTCTTATTTTTTAGGCATTCTTTTGATGTCTGAAAATAACTTAGAGATTGGGCTTCAAAATTCAAATCTAATGTTCTTACAATTCAGAATATAGTCACAAAATGATAATTTCAAAAAGGGAAAAATAAAATTATACCTCCGAAAAATTGAAATATGGCTGCAAGCACATACGGGCATTTGCTCTTCATGCTTCCGCATGCGCCGATGAGGAGGATGAAGCTGGCTAAGAGCGTAAGTCCGACCCCCGAGGAGGTAATGACCTGGAGGACGACGAAGAAAGGCAGCTCGGCTGAAATAATTAAAAGATAATTAGCCCCGTTAGAATAATCAAAAGACCATTAGCTCAGCTGAAAAAATTAAAAGACCATTACCATATGTAACGTTCATAATCAGATACCACATATATTAAACCACACATTGTCCTCATAGTTGAACTATTTTTCTGTGGGTGGAATGTAAATGATACCAGGTGACAAGTCTGTCGTCTGTCCGTCCATCCTGTCTGTCTGTCTCGTACCTGGTTTTGTAAGTATGCATGCTGCACAAACTATTGACTTCGTTAAAACATAGCTTTGTTTAGCACCATTTCACATAATGATTTTCAATGATGATACAACACAATATTTTACTTTGCCCCATCAACGGGTCCCACTGGGGGCCATAAACCAAAAAAAGTTTATAATAATAATGTGATTCCGATATATAATAACATATATGGCATTACACATCGTTAATACTGAGTTAACATTCCTAAATGCCCAAATATTGACATTTCGTTTCATAACGTTCCGTCTTTAAATCAAAACTGAAAAACAAAAGGTTCTGTTTGAAAAACGTGTGTATGTGTGGCGCGTGATCAAATGTCATCTACAACTTCACGACAGCTTCGAAAATAGGATCTCTACGTATCTGTTGAGCAAATGAAAACCACACGGTGACGCGTCCTTCCTCCCCACCTGTTGCAGTGAACATAATAAAGAGTGTATGTTCTTTACCAATATATTAAATATTTACCTGTATCTTAGTCTATTCACGT
>CAJDSM010018538.1:2567-22970 GCA_903981925.1 Ostrea lurida
CTCTAAGGTACATATAGATGCTACCTAGAGAGTTTGTTCATCTTTTGCTAAGGTTGATATAACAGTAGGTTGACATGCGAAAGATCTGAATTTAGTAAGTGCAGTATGGGACTCCTAAATGAAGTGATATACCAAATATCAAGTGCCTGTGATACACAGTTTTAGAGAACAGTGTGATGAAAATATTTGATTCCGAATCGGCCAATGGGAATATTGATGAAGTCGGTTAACAGGAAGTTGAAGAGTGAAAGGTCTGAATTCGGTAAGCGGGGTATGGGACCCTAGATGAAGTAATATAAAAGATATAAGTGGCTGTGATACACAGTTTCAGAGAAAAATGTGACAAAAAATATTGATTCCACAATACGACTCAAAAATATTGACAAAGTCGGGCAACAGGAAGTTGGCATGTTAAAGGTCTGAATTCGGTAAGCACGTATGGGACCCATATAGATGAAGTCATAACACCAAAATATCAATTGGCTGTGATATGCAGTTTCAGAGAAAAGTGCGACGAAAATATTTATTTCACATTATACTCCAAAATGTTAAAGAAATCGTTGAACAGGAAGTTGACATGCGAATAGTTGAATTCGGTAAGCACGGTATGGGACCCTAGATGAAGTCATACAACCAAATATCAATTGGCTGTCATATGCAGTTTCAGAGAAAAGTGCGACGAAAAATATTTGTTTCGGACGGACGGACAGAGGTAAAACAGTATACCCCCCCTCTTTGGAGCGGGGATAATAACGCAAATAAATACACAGAATTTTGCATAAAGGTCTTTTTTCAGTATATTGTCTTATGTTTGTACATAAACACATCAAAATCAAGTCATGCAGTTGGTTTCAACTGGGGTATCGGAGTCGATCTGGGCGTGTTTCATATTTAAACATTCATTTCCATTACACAGTGAGTATGTAAAATTTTAACAGTTGGAGACAATTTCATCATAGAAAAATCCAGGATATAAAACCTGAAAATCCAGGATCTGACATGGGGGGGGGGGGGGGGGCTTACGGCACCCCCAAGACCCCCTGCCAATTTTGAATACACTAACCAATTTCCTAGCTTCACTACTGGCAATTAATACAGACTGCCAAATCTAGGTAACCACAATACGGCATACTGAATGGTAAAACAGACAGACTAAAAACAACTTCAGTTATCCTTTCTCTAACTTTGAAGATACACAAGATCTTACCTGCTATTGACAGTTTAAAAATTTTGTCAAGAAAGGTGGATAGCTTTCTATCATGAGCTTTCTCCTACTCTCACATTGAATACACTTACCTACAAAAGAAAAGAGGCAAAACATGAAACACTGACCATGCTCAGATACAACGAGACAAGAACAATGTGTTATGGTGACAGTATTTCTTGGCACTTGTAAACCCAAACAAGAGGCCCAAAGGCCTCATCAGAGTAAGTCTTAACTGATTTGCCGGACTGACAGACGGATAGATGGACGGAGAGACAGAGTGCAAACCTACAGTCCCTTTTGACTTTGTCAGTAGGGGACTAAATAAATGACAAGTCAGCAAAAATGTCTTTCAAATGATAAAGACAATACACCTGCAACAACATTGGCTCCATCCTGAAACCCAAATCTGGGAAGCTACTCCTCGGATCATAAAGTTTACAATTCTGGTAAAGGACTACATCTGCTCCTTTCAAATATCCTATTACAGTCGAACTTCGTTATCTCGAACTCCATGGGACCAAGAAAAAAGTTCGAGATATCCGTGAATTCGAGATATCGAGGGTAAAAATACTCAGAAAATAGGTAGCAGGGACCTCCAAATCAGTTCGACATAACCATGGTATTCGAGATATCAGTGTTCTAGATATCAAATTTCAACTGTAGTTTCAATTCATCATCAGTTGCTTGTATCATGTAAATATCACCAAGGTCAAGCACATAATATCAGCAAGAAATTTTCAGTAAGCAGAAGTTTTAAATTGTCGTAATTAATATATTGAAGACACGTCTGCACGAAAAATGCCATTTCATGTCAATATACTGTATTTTCAAACAAGGGCACAAGTGCCTCAATAATGACTTAAATATAAAAATAACTTGAAGTTAGTGAGCGCACTCACAATACTCCATGCATCCCCACCATATCACTGTGCGCACTGAATATGTCAATCTGATCCAAGCTTTTACTGTTAATACACAAACATCTAAGCCCCCTCCCAAAAAAGTGGTCCCCCTTGACAGGTGTTTCTGAAAATCAATCCTATCAAAGCTTCTACTATTACTAACATTTTACCAAAGTTTCATAACAATAGTTTCAACAAATAAAAACGCTAAAAATCCAGGCAACAATATGCTATCAATATAACACATGGACGAAATGACCAAACCCTGGTTCATTGTCTGGTCATCATCATCCTATTTGAATATGAAAATGAGGTTCAATCTCCATTGCAAACATAAATGTCTTATTTCTAGTAATAATTTTACCAGTAACCCTAACCTCGGCCATTTGACATAATCCAAGGTTATATATATTCAGACTGTCTAATCAAAATCCACGTTTTGTATGTGACAGTGCGTTACTGTTTAAGCTTCCACTGCCTTTTGTAACTATAACGAACACATCAGCATATAATGGTCATCAAAACCATTTCTACAGAAGAATAAGGCAAATCAGACCTGGAGGTTATAAAACTTTTTTCTGTACTCATACTCAAACTCGTACTTTGTACCGATACATTTATTTATGCACAATCATGTTTGTTTTGAGTACAACTCAGATCAAACTCCAAAGCATACTAAAAACCTTTTGACCATGTACTTCATTTGAGTTAAGAATGATTATATCAAAGTTTCATAAAGATTTAGATCACTGAGTTTGAGCTTGAGTATGAAGATGTGCTCGAAAAAGTTTTACAACCTCCAGGCCTGAATCCCTCTTTGTTTTTCTTCTACTAACATCAGTTCACAATGATGTACAGAACTATAGATGAATGAACAAAACATTTTCTGTCAAATGAAGTCTATACTTTTACAGAAATATCTTACAGATCATCGTAAGCTTATACACCAGTTGGCATCACCATTCTCAGACTGAAACAGAGATTTGTGAAAGAGAAAAGAAGATGTACATTTTATAACCTTGTATAACCAAAGTTTAACGAGTACAACACAACAATTAAATCAACAAAGACAACAGCACCCAAAGTTCTTCCATTGCTGTTTACGATTCCTCGAGATTGCAAAACATAAATCCTGGCAGTGGGAGGCGCGGACTATTAAGGAGATAATTTGATTCTCCGATGTTAGCCCTTTACTCTGTACCAGTTTGGTTGGGAATGTTATTACCCAGTTCTGATCTCGTTCCCAATAAAAAAACCCACTTCCTGCAGGCTACAAAACACAAAAAATTGTATGTATGTAAAACACAGTTATCCTTGGACTTATTTATGGAAAATTCTTGAAGCAGCGAATAGGATGTGAATGAACTCCAGTCTCTAATAAGAATGAAATTAGTGCAACCTTTTGTTGTAAATGAATAACTATAATCATACGTTCTCAACCATTAGAACCACTACTGAGAAAAGAACTTGAATAACCTTCATTTTTTTTCTTCCAATGATACCGAGTGCCAAAACAATAGCAAAAGTTGTAGGAAATTTGTAAATATTCACGGAAATATCTTTCAACAATGAAAGCTACATCTCAAAGGCATCAAAAGTTATTGTACTTTAGAATGTAAAGACTTTTACAGCCAAACTGAGTTCTTGCAATCTGAATGTCTTGCTCCTGCAGACAGGATAACATGATGGATAACTTGAGGCTGAATGCACACAACATAGGGATTCTTCAATATCAAAATCATATCTTGCTGTTCTGAAAATATTTTTATACCCTACATTAAAATTCATTTATGTTGAAAAAAAATTGTTCCCCAATGATTATCTTCCAACCTTCTTTAAGCAAAAAGAGAAAAGCTAGAAATTTGAACTCTGTATGCTTTATGATTTTGTGTGATTCTGATACTCTTGAAAAGATTTCTTTGAAAAATTTCCTATTAATACATTTTCTAATTTCTTAAGTAAACTTTAAATCTCCATTTATCCCAACCTAGCTTTATTGCATACATGCCAACTTTCACGATTATAAAGAGGATTCCTGTTTTCCTGATCGGGACCCTCCCCCTCCCAATTTTGTATAGATGACAAACCCGGATTTCCAACCGTTATTTTAAATCCTGTCCCATTTCTTTGTGCTAGGCAATCAGAAATCATAAAAAGTTGTCACATGCAAAATTCCCAACGGGATTATGCTATTGGATGATTTCATCCATTGGCAATATAAATCTGCACTACCTACGATACAAGACCATTTACCGTAAATGATTTGTAAAGGGAAAGAAAGATAACTACGATATTAAACACGTTGCTTCCATCATTTCAGATGAATTTACATGAATTGATGAGATCATCAATATGTTACATGTGAATTATTTAAAAACAATTTAAAGTATATGATTCAAAGTCATTTCAATCAATTTTGCATTGCGTGCCTAAAATAGCCAATATGTAAATTCAACATGGCGGATATAAAACAGTAAACAATCTGAATGTGCTATTTGGCGAAGTTGAAAATAGGCGTATAGAAATAATTTCATTACAATACACAGAAATAGAGAATCCTGAATGAGTGCTTATAGCATATGAAATGAGTAACCGGATTTAATATTTCACAAGCCTTGGTGAGGGAAAGATTTAAATCCAGTTACTCAATTCATAAATTTCATATGACATTACATTTTATTTATCACATAACTATCATTAAACGCATATTTTGATTAACTTCTACTTCACAACCCGAATTTTTCGTTAAATGTTATTGTTTGACGTTGTCAATTCGATTGTAACGTAGTCTGCAACATCACGATTTGAAGTAGCTTGAAATTTCTGTTACACTTAGTTTCACTTCATAAAAGACAAAAAATCCTCTTCGAACAACCTCGGTGACAAAATAATGTCTTTTACCGTCAATGTTTACAGGTTCAAAGGCTGATGTGCTGTTTTCTTTACGTAGCAATAGCACATGATTGATTGACCCCGTGATTGACCTACCTAATTTGCATTTTAATGAACCTCAGCTACGAGTTCATATCGCTTTTCGATCTGGACGTTGTTATTAACCCGGAAACAGTACATTTGTTGATAAATATAGGATCTCCATGGATTGTGGTTTGATATGATTTATAATCCAACGAGTTGTGCGTTTTCTATCCCCGAGCCTTGGCGAGGGGATAGAAAACACACAACGAGTTGGATATAAATTATATCAAACCACAACCCATGGGAGATTCTTTTTTATCACATGTTACCCCCCTCTTCTCTGTTTTCTTTCTGCAATTACTTTGAATCTGGAAGTCATGTCACTAGTACGCAACGTCACAAGTACGCATTAAGAAAGAGTGCTACAACAATACACAAACAAATCATGTTTTGAGCAGAATTATTTCAATTACTGATAAATTTAAAATAACTAGAATATACTTTCACAATATTAATATTTCATTCTTTAATGTTTATCACAGTTTTGTATCTAGTCTGGTTGGAAGAGACGGTTTGTTGTAAACAAGCGACGTAAATTTTACGTACGTTTGTGACGTCACAATCGACCACTCGGCATAGGAAAACACAGTGTAATAATTAGAATTTATGTTATGAGTGATATCCACGGGATAAAGGATAAACATGTGATAAAAATAAATCTTAAATCATGTGTTGATTGATAAAATATTTTTATGACTTTCTTAATTTGATCCCAGTTGATCTCCTTCCATGTTTGGTTCCGTTATTTACTTGTCATTTCCAGACGCCATCAACCAATGGAAAACCTGCTGTTGAAACTGAGGTGATACACAACAATGAAAGATGGGTGACCATGGCTCACTTATGATGAAATTTAAAGGACAAGATGATGGAGTAGAGATATAAAACTGTCATATACTATAATCGCATAACGTTCATAACAAGCTTTATCATATTTTTATTAGCCCTGTAAAAACTGATGCCTGTCCTCCTATAGATACTCCAACAGAAGGGTTGGTAAACTCACTTATTTCTTCTCTTAGCACGATTCAATCATGCCAGCTATTCAATCCTGTACGTCAGCTAGTACCTTAGTCAGCTAAGACTTTTTCTCGTCCTGTGCAGTTTTAAGATTTCCTATCTCCGGCTCATCACCAGAGTACACTGTGCATCTGGTAGCAGCAGCAGACTGTCTGTATAAGCTATAATTCCCTAATCCTCTGCTTGTAAAATCCAATTAAGCTGCACATTATACTACTAAACAGACTTCCATAAAACCCATGCAGGAAAAAAAATCTAATTTCTCCATGGTAGCCAGACAGCATTACTTTGCTTATATATGCTCCCAAAAGACTTAGATCAGTGAAGTAATATTATAACATTTTCATGTTCTGGAAAGTTTTGACATCTTTTATGATACACTTAACTCTATTTTATTAATCTGCATGTTTTGTTTTATATTGTATATGTCTTTTATTGCTAATGCTTGTCAAGCGCATTAGAGATTTACTTTTTAGTACATTGCGCTATACAAATTATCGTATTGTATTGTGTTTGGACTTAGAAATACATGCAGTTGTTGTTACATTTTCAATCTTATAGGTGATTTTAATTACTGAATTCCATGTACCTACAGCCCAATTAATGCTATTGTGTAATGTTCATAAACACCTATTTCACAGTGAATGTATACCACTTTATTGTATTATCAACACCAAGTGGTGTGCAGACAAACGGAATCATTAAAAACGTTCATGTATGTTATACATGTGCTCAATTTGTCTCCACAAATTTCCTTGTGATGTCAAAATGCTCGAATCTATAATTCTCATAAAAGCTTTAAAATTAATAAATCTACTGTACAGGTTTGTGAAATTTATTGGCAGCAACAGCTAGTCTTCCACACACAAAGCTCTTCCTCTTCTGTCTCTCTCTCCCTCTCTCGTCATCCCATCTCTCCTCTCTCCTCTCTCTGATCCTGTGTTATGTACTCTCCTCTCCTCTCCTCTCTCTCTCTCTCTCTCTCTGCTGCTGCTATACTGTTAATCCCCCATTTTCTCTGCTGGAGGGCATGACAGTAAATGACTGTGTAAGAAAATTACTGTATAGTTTACTAGGGAAAATACTGAACCAGCAAGTAACTCAAGTCCAAGAGAGATAACTCTATTACAATGGTAATCACATTTCTCTTTCTTCGATTACTCAGCTGAGGACTTGCTAAATAAAATGATCATAATTTCAGTTCCCTAATCATTCCCTAACCAATGCCTTAGGAACATGCAGGTTAAAAAGGGGAAACTGTTTACTTTTTAGCATCCTGGATGTAGCAATTAATTATCAACATTTACAATAATATTTATTAAGCATCGATCCATTAAGAACTGACTATACCTTTGCTTTAGATCTAATCATGTAATAACTTGCAGTATCTATTTTTCTGAGATATATAAATAAATGATCATTTTAGTGCCCTGACTCTTTCCAAGAACATCCAGTTCGATAATGTATAACATATTTGTATGGAAATTACTATTTGGTCAAGCCTCATGCAGGCTCCATGGTTGTTTTTTCCAAAAGGTCATGGATTTACTGATGCTTACAGATGGACGACATGATTCCAGTGCCTCAAGGATGGACAAGGTGATTCCAGTTCACAAACTTGATACCATTTGCTGATGTACAATATCTAGCATTCAAAAATGTCTTTTTTGAATTGGTTAGTTCTTTACCTGCATGCACAGAATTCATTGCTCTTGACAACATTTTTCATGATTAATAATTGATATATTATGGAAAATACAAATACAAGTAATATATAAACTTTTCAGCATCAGTAGTTTACCAGGTTTATTTTATTCATGCAGTGAATAATATTCCTTCATAAAAAATATTTTAATTTTCAAAGTTTAATCAAACAATAATTTTTTAAAAGCTTATGAAGCTATATGAGGGTGGAACATCTTAAAGGTATATTTACATATTCATATGATTTTGTAATGAATGAATTACAGCAAAGTTGTTGTCATATGACCTTGACCTCTGACCTTGCAAAAGAACAGGATCTTCCTCTCATCATGGTGATTAAACATATACTAAGTTGCAAGATCCTGGAGCTTACTATCCAGCCTATAAGGCTTCTTACTAAGTGATACTATGACCTTGACATTTGACCTAGAAAAAATAGACAGCTTTCTCTCATGTTGGCGATCAAATGTACCAGGTTGTAAAATTGATGATCAAATGTACCAGGTTGTAAAATTGTTTCAGTTTGTAATCTGTCTACAAGGTTTTCTTAGGAAGTGATACTATGATGTTGACCTTTGCATGACCACTGACCTTGAAAAACAATAGGCATCTTCTTCTCATCATAGTGATCAAATGTACCAAGCTGAAAGATCCTGGAACTTACAATTCTGTCTGTATTCTACCTACAAGGACTTCCTAACTAAGTGATACTATGACCTTGAAAAACTAGACATCGTCCTCTCATCATGGTGATCAAATGTACCAAGTTGTAAGATCCTGGTACTTACAGGTTGGTTTGTATACAAACAAAAAGGCGAAGTTAACATTGTGTCAAACGTAATCATAATAAAAAAAAACATATACAAAATCGAGTGTTGGGCAACACGGACCTCCGACAAAAGCGAAGGTAGGATCAGGTGCCATGGAGGAGCAAGCATCCTCTGCTGACCGGTCACACCCGCCGTGAGCCCCTTAGTCGAAATAAAGTAAATGCCTATCCTGCCTATACAAGGCCTGGACAGACAGACTGACGGACGATGCCATACCATAATATGTCCCATCTTTGACAGGTGTATAATATAATGCAGGAGTTCTTATATTAGCATATTTAAGATTTGATATGGCAAAAAATTTATATCAAGTGTTTGGTGAAGGATTTCTGGATCTTAATCAGGTTTCCTATCAGAAAGAGGAAGCAGTTAGGAGAAGATATGATATGCAGATTATAACCCAATACACCAACATAAAATTGTAACTGGTCATAGTATTACATCAAATGAAATTCTAACCAACATAGTAACATCACACAACCAAACATCAACAGTTATGGAGATAACAAGGAGCTCACTAATCTAAATGATTCCTAAATCAAGTTACAGTCAAATCTCGATAAACCGCCACCTTTTGTTCTTTTGAATCTTTGGCGTTATAACGAATTTGGCGATGAATTAAATTTCCGCCATTTTGAAGAAAAAAGTTCGGCCATTTTATAGAATTAGAGTTACCGCTGTTTTCCGTGTTTGTTATATAATTCATATAAAAATTTTCTGTAATAAATTTATTTTTAAATTTTTAACATGATTATTTCTTTAAACATCACATAATCCTTTCTTTTTAATCTTAGCAACTCAAAAAACTCTCCTCCGTGGCTAAGCCATACCTAAACTGAAACATGTTTTCTATAATGTAAAATTAACGCGACTACTCTCTATTAATTAAGTCTTAACACAGAAATTGGCAGCCGGTGACAGCTGGAGATCGATAATGACCGATTTACCGCTTCGGTGACAGCAGGTACCATTGGCGGTTTATCGAGATAATTAACACTGTGAAACAGACATTTGTACGTACTACACCATGGCGGATGACGAAAGCGAATTTAGCGTTTTAACAAGAATTTTAAGTAGCAGAAAAAACGTTCCTAGAAAAATGCGGCGTTATACTGAAAATGGCGATGAATTGAGTGGCGATAATTAGAGAGTTAACTGTACTTGTTGTAAGATGTGTATTATTGAAACCTGCATTAGAACAAAAAAAAATCAAAAATGGAAATTCTGGAAATCAATCCATTTGAATACATTTAAATAAAAGGCACTCATAATTGGAGCCAAATCACTGAAAATCTCAATGTCCACAGAAACTGCTTCATTAATCTTGTATCAAATTAGATGACATTCATACATTGTGCATGATCTGCCCACACATATGTCTAAAATTAAAACAACCTATTAGACCACGTCCTGAAACTGGTGCTAATATCACTGTCAAATACAAGATCTGTGGGGGAGCTAGTTAATAAATTACTAAGATATGCATAAAAGACAGGTGATTAAGAAAAAGGCAAAGAAATGTCAAATCAAAGCAAATTGATATAAACCACTTAAATGCATCAACTGCTCTGATCAAGTATAATAATATCAAATACAAGAGACCCGTGGGCCACATCGCTCACCCCAATTACAATGGCCCTGTCGTTGTTCAGCAGTCGTGATTATATTTCTAAAAGACTTTACTTACTATCAAAAATGTTGTGTGAAAATAACAACTTAAACCAAGACTACTTGCTGCAATATCTATCTGCAATACATTATATAAGATTATCTTCATTTCATGTTATAAAGTTATTATCTTATCTTCATTTCATGTTATAAAGTTATAAATAATAATTTTTTTCAATTATTTAAATATCCCTAAATATAATTAAATTTTTATTGGGGGGAGGGTTCCCTTTCTATAAAATGTGTCACATCTGCAAAATGTACTTGCATGATGACGTCACATCATTCAACATTCTGTGCTCACATCTTTAACTGGTCAAGATTTAGCCTAATTGGTAACAATACTGCATGTTATGGAAAATTAATCATTAATATAAGCAAAAACTGCAAATTAGGTCGCTTTTTTCTGGTACAAGATTTTTTTCCCGGATAGGCTGTCACATGACTCAAGCTTGCAACCTACACATTTCCTTGTTATCAGGATTTGTTGCAATCGTCATTCTGTGTTTTCAAAATTGATCAATAAACTAGGCCTATACATGTAAGAACCGAGATGGGGACTTCTCCTTTCTATCTGAATATCAGTTTATAGAGGGTTGGGGCAGCTAAAAGTGCTTTACTGGAAAAAACAGAATCAAACAGAAAATTCAATGTTTTTCTTCTTGGATAGCAATTAAAACTGTTTCACTTGTGAAACAGAATTTTTCATATTTTCACTCGTGCTTTGCACTCGTAAAAAAAATCCTGTATCACTCATGAAATAAATTCTCTATCCAACAACAAAATGTTAAAAAATCCTCCACATATTTTCCATACAAGCATTTTAATGGTGTTTATTTGCAAAACTCTATGAAACGTAAGACTTTATTGTATGTATATATTGTATAATGCTAGCTGAAACAGGAATATGGCATTACCAAGGCAACAAAATCATATTGATCTTTGATATTTCTCAACTTGAAAGTGACAATGCAAGTTCAGTAACCAATATATTAGCCACCCAAATTGACAATCATTCAATGACATCAGCAGAAAATGCCATTCATTTTATAGCGGCTACATGAACCTTTCCACCTGATCATAAACTGATCTAATAAAGAGGACTGACAGTATACCTGTGCATTTACTTCGCATTTCACTGTTTCATTGATAAAACTGTCACATAATACACAGGCTGAAATATTTGTCGACATTTTGCGGTCAGACGGGTTCAATCATCGGTGGCCAGATACTGTAAAGGGGGAAATATTCGTGTGGGTTTTATTTTCACTCTATTCACGACATCATTAAAAATCGCGAAAATAAAACCATCGTGGAATGTTGTTCAATGTATTTGGGTGTATGATTCTAATTCAGTCTCTTTACTTTCAGTGAAATTTAAACCATCGCGAAATACCAAAAGAGTAAAATTATCATAGCAAAAATTTAGTCCCACGAAATTAAAGCCCTTTACAGTACGTAGCTCAATTGGTAAAGCACCTGACTAGAGATTCTTGGGGTCCAGGTTCGAATCCTTGTCTGGTCTGTAGCACCTTCTCCTTTCCTGTTACCGAGATAAATATATAGTCCTCAAACTTTTGCATCTGTCTACTAGATCTGTACTGTCAACACTTTAAATGTGTGATAATCAAAGACTAGCTACAATCCAAATACACGTACACACATACACTGTTAATTTGACATACATTTTAGAAGATTGTTGGGTGATTTACGTCAATCTTTTGAACGTGATAATTTGAATAAATTTCATTTCTGTGACTTCCCTAGTGTTTTTATATGAACATGCAATAATCATTCGCACCCTCAGTTACAAATTGACTTATTCTTGAAATTTTGTATTCTACTGTGGTTCCCACCTTAATCTGAAAGTGTATATTGCTTCACTGAACCATTTTCTCGAATTAGGGCACTCAATTCATCGCCATTTTTGTTATAACACCGCATTTTTCTAGGAATGTTTTTCCTATTACTTAAAACTCTCGTTAAAACGCCAAATTTGCTATCACCATTTGCCACTGTGTTTTTAGTACAAAGTGTAAATTATCTTGATAAATCGCCATGAGTATACACATGGTCATCGAAACAGTAAATTGGTCATTATCAATCTCCAGTGTACTCCTGGGCAGAAGGGTTCATGGTAATTGCTGTATTAATCATGAATACAAACTGTATTCTTGTTATTTTTACATCGTAGAGAAATATTTCAGTTTAGTTATTGCTTCACATCACCGTGGAAGAGTTTTTAGATGAATTTCAAAGAAAAACTAGCAAATTATTAAGTACTAAGGAAACCATCCAAAATGCACACATTGCAGAACAGGAAATCGCCAGTCATTTTGTATTTCATCGGAAAAATACATAAAAAGGAAGACAGTGGCTGTATAGGATGTAATCCTCGACACCGATTCAGATCCTGCTGGGAAAGCGCTGCAGTGCACTATAAATACTGACGTGGACCAGTGAACAATTTAAACTGAACATATTGTGGTTACAGTCCCTGAAACGTTCTACCTTAACCATTTTTCCGTGCGGTCAGCGTGGCGGTCACCGGTCACAGTTTTCGGGTCAGCGTGTCGGTCACCGTTTCGTGGTCAGCGGTTACCGTGCGGTCAGCGGTCGGGTCACCGTGCGGTCAGCATTCAGGCTTTTTTTCTTTGCATTGACATTCGGAACTCCAAAGAGAAAGCGTAGCTACATGTACATTTACAGATGCTGCCCGTGTTTGTTTAATGCATCTTTTAGGGGTGTTTGTTAATTGCAGGTATATATGTATTCCTTGTACTCGTAAATCCTGAAGCCATACATGTACACTCGTAATCCTGGATGTCGATCGTTAACAATAGCTAATAAAAAATACTGTGTTGACAAGGGGTACACCGTCCGTGTTTGTTTAATGCATAGATTTTTAGGGGTGTTTGTTAATTGCAGGTATATGTATTTCTCGTGCCCTAAAATTTTGAAGCCATGCATGTACGCCCGTAATCCTGGATGTCGTTACATTGCTAATGAAAATATTATATAGGTTTTTTTTTCTTTTTTGCACATACTGTGCATTTAGAAAAAAAAATAAATCTCCATGAGAAATACTTGTACGGTTGTATATACATTTAGCATACTTTACAGAAATACATGTACAGTATGCTTATGCCTGCGTCACACTGTCCCGATTTAGACAACAGATGGACACACGAATTTGAAATTTTCAATTTCGGGTGTAAATGCCGCCGAATTTGAAAAACGGCAAATGATCACTAGAAGCACATACGATGTCAATAGAAGGTCACACGATGACATCCAACCCGAACACGAAGGTCACACGGTGACTTCCGAACCATATACGAAAAGCACACGTTCTAAATAAGAAGAACATACGAATGCTACACGAAAGGTCACACGATATCGTATTAAGTGTACGGTACATCCGAATATAGTCTCGGCGCAGTCTCGAAGGCGTTACCATGACTACCTTATATGTAAATGGGTCGATATCTGTTATACCGCGGTTAAGTTCAGATCAGTGTAAGAAGAATATTTATATATAGTAAGATGTGGAAATGTACAAATAAATGTCAGATACGTGTATCACAATGACAAACTTTCTTGTTTGTTGGTAGCACAATTTATTCTAATAAAAATAATTTTCACTGTTTTGTGCACTGTTTACTCTCTTAAATATCATAATAAATAGATGTCCTTCTAGAAAAATTAGAATAATCACAAATTAGGAATATCAATACATTTACCTAAAACAATATATGCTGTGCCTGTAAGAGTTTTTTGTCATGTTCCCTAAGTTGCAATAATGTCAGAAGTGCCATCGCATTTCTTTTCTGTGTCGTTATTAAGTTGGCCATTGTCCACATGCAACTTTGAAATGAAAAATGATCGACTATTTTCATAATAATTTTTATTTAGACAATTTTTTGGTCATAAAAACCCACTTCGGAATTCCATCTAGATGCCATCGTACTCTAATACGATGGCGTTCTGATTGCATTGCGAAGTTATCACGATGTTGTGTTACCATCTTAAGGCAATCGGGCAGCTTCGTGGTTACTTCGTATTTCCATCGTGAGATGAAGTGGGCCGATTGTAACGAAAATTATTTATACGAAGTAAAGACGACGGAAACACGAATATATTAGATGTCTTCACGATGTCTATACGACGAGTAAAGATGATCATACGAACTTATTACGAAATTGGACATTCGGGAGACCATCCCGCATTTTTTTGGCATGCCAAAGATTTAGTCCGCACTCACGAAGTCGCTCCCGAAGCCAATAAATTTCAGAAAATGGTCACACGATGGTAAAGATGCTATCACGAATATGCCGATGATTTCACGATCCGAGCCGAATTTGAACTTTTCCTTAATCGTGTTTCCATCTGTTGTCAAAATCGGGACAGTGTGACGCAGGCATTATAGACTGCATATTTTCATACAAATGTAGTATCATGTGGTTTGTTTTATCATTTATATCCATTGATTGAATGTATATGTTTTTTTTCTTACCTATATATATTATTATGTATTGGATACAATTATTTATTTAATTAATTTTTTTAAGCTAATGATAGAATATATCTAACCCAAGTGGAGAAAATTCCAAACACACATTCCGAATGATTAATTCATATTGCGTTCAGCATGCGGTCACCGTGCGGTCACCGTTCACATTGCGGTCCGGTCGCGGTTAGCGTGCGGTCACCGGTCACCAAATTGCGGTCACCGTACAGTCACCGTGTGGTAAAGTGAACGTGTTCAGGGACTGTAGGTGTTTCATATGTGTAAATATACTTTTAAAATGAAGCTTTGTTAATGATAAAACCATTTAAATCATGCTAAAAAGTGTGAAAATGTTTTTACAATATATTTTTACATCCAGTATTGGAAATAAAGGAAAGATACAAGATTCCCCAAGATGGCAGAAATTCAATTCATCGATCGCCAAATTCGTCATATTGCCATGCATTCATTATTGATTGATTATTTGTTGTTTTTTGTCTCGTTGAAAATATTTCACTCATATTGAGACGTCACCATTGCCGGTGAAGGGCTGTAAATTTTAGACCTATGCTTATAGGCACTTACTGCTTTTAGCAGTGAGGGTTCTTTAGCATGCCACACCTGCTGCGACATGGGACCTCCGTTTTTAAGGTCATATCCGAAAGACCTGTGATTCTCATTTATAAATGCCGAGCTATTGACGAAGGAGCAATCACTGCCTATTTTAACGTCTTAGGTTTGACGCGGCTGGGTGCCGAGCTTAGGGATCGAACAGACGACCTCCCGATCACGAGGTGAGAGCTCTACCTGACTGAGCCACCGCGACCGGTTGCCATGCCTTCAGAACAAAAGATGAGATTTGCCTGTATTTTCCTTAACATTTCCCACGATATTTTGATAATAGCAAAACTTCAAATTTTGGTTATTTTGGCATCAGAAGACTGATGTACGACATCAATTTCTATCTAATTTCAACCCAGGCTACCAGAATTCCACATTAAACACCAGCTATTATTGCACAGTTGAATCTGAATTACAAAATTCGTTATACCACCTAATTTTTCTAACTACTAAAGGTGGCCAGTTAATGAGAATTAACTATACATGTAATGTAAACCCTATTATGTGGAGCCATACAATAATTTATATCAATATCATAAGTTATATTTAGTTTTTCTTGATAATAAATCAAGCATATAGAGAATAAGATTTCTTGCTCAAATTCAATAGTCGTTTGATTAATGTTATACAAATTTTTCCTCTAAGCTAAACCCGATATTCTTTCAATAATTAATTTTCATATCTAAAAGAATCTCTGAAATATTTATGGCTCTTTGACATTAATGCTACAGCAAAAACATATCATTTGCACACATATTAAACAGTATATATGTCAATCAATAACTGATGCCTGTGAAAGGCACTTTGATATTAAAGATAGCAATAATGGTATCAATATTTAGCCCTGGGTTAATCGGTTCATCGGTAAGCCATTTAGTTAGGTGCAGGACCGCATCCACTAAATAATCAGAAATTTTAAACGGATAAGTTCCTCGCTTCAACAGGATGACAAGAACGTACTGCACACTTTACTTTTTTCTGTTCTATTCTAAACAACAGAGTCCATGGAACTGCTAAAATTTCTAGAGACTGATAATATAACTTGGAGAAGTCTGGTATAAACTAAATAAGTTGTTCTTTAATTTTCAATTGGACCTACCACCTGCAAGATGTTCATTATTTCTGAACTCAAAACTTTTGATTTACAGACACTAAAAATTTGATGAAGCAATATTCAATAATGATTGGCTACTCCCACATTCCATCATAATATTCAGATTTTGACTCAAGATGTTTCACAAACCTGGGGGTAAAAGCGAAATTTCAAATTTAAAGACTGGTTCTCCAAAAAACATTGCAGTGGTTGTTCAACTTTGGACACTCAGTGACCCAAGGTTAAATAATATCAAGCTGCGAGAAGTTGCTCAGTTTCCAATCCCTAGTAATTCATCAAAATACAGGGATGAAGATCAAAATAACTCGTCTGTGTTTTGAAGCCATGGTAATAAAGTTTAAAAAGTTCCGGTCTGTCTGTACCAGAACTCTGAGCTCTTGGAGGGATGAAAGGCAGCAAATGATAAGGGAGGATTTTTTCTTATCACTTGTGAAGGACAGAAGATATAGGTACCAAAAGTAGGATCAATTGAAAAAACAGACATGCTGTTGATCCTCTTTGCATAGCATATATCATATTAATCATGTAATGCATGCATTTATACAATGTACGTGGTAGGAATTTGACCAATAATGATCTAATATTCTACGTATAAGTGAAGAGCACCTGGCGGATATTTAATCAATGGATTCAGGGAATCACAGTGAATGGTGTTATACTAAGATGACTCAGTTGTAATGCTCAGTCCCTGCAAAGTGTTCCCATCATGCTGCTTTACAATCTCAGCTAAATTCTCACAGCCTGGTATCATCAATAAACTTTACTCTAAGGAGCTAGTTGGAGTGACTGAAAGAGTGAATCTTCATTGGAATATAGCACAAAAGCAGATAACTTGATTTTATCAACACGTGATGAAAGGATATTATATCCATGTCACAATTCTGGTTGACGATTGTCGGTGAAACTCGGACAGTTTAGTTATTCTTACTTGTAATCATAGAGATCTATACACACTTATATTATGTCTTACATGCGGTACTATGACATCATAATAGTATGACAGTCATAAACTTACCAAGACGTCATGTGGATTGCAATGACAACAGTTTTACAGCAATTCACATAGTTCTAACCTTCCATGCTGAAGTGAGACCTAATATCAGAATGAACGATTCCAATCATGTCACTGGGTATGTTGCCAGCATCTCAAATTTTTCAACATCAGTGAATTTCACTCCATCTCCTGGACCAGCACCACTTCCTCCTAAGTGGGGGGTTTTGGCTATAGTGCCGATAGTGTTCTGCACCGCACTGGGAAATCTCCTCGTCTGTCTCGCTGTGATTTGGGACCGACGACTTCAAAACATGACAAATTATTTCTTGATGTCGCTTGCCATTGCGGATTTCTTGGTCTCAATTTTGGTGATGCCATTTGGAATGTTAGTGGAACTCTTTGGTATGGCTTTTTTATGATATATATCTAAAGTTCAAATCTCAATAAACTAATTCCTTTCATTTTTCTCAGTAAAAATCAAATATTTTTGACAAAAAATCTTACAACTGTCTAAATTTTATAAAGTTATATCAATAATGAAATCGTAAAATCAATCAAAGCATTCTATTCAATTAAAGCAATATGCAAGAGCTTTTAATTCATTTCCCCCTTTTTGTTGAGAATTAAATTTGTACAAAGTAAGAAAAAAAATCCTATTTGAAAAATGTGATTTATCTAATGATTGTTTTACTGATATCTACAATTCCTATCATTGCATAATGGAGATACTGTCACAATTACAAGAAACTTTATCGTACAATATAAATCACATTATGTGGTTAACCAATCCTCCTTAAAAAAGACCAGATAGAGGGATTCCATAGCTCTGAATTAGGTCAAGATACCCAGCGAAATAAACCTAAAGAAGTTTTTCTAAGAAGATAAGGGATACAGGAATTCAATTCTTGTAAATAAGATTGGTTGATATCATTGAGCCGTCCATCCTTATTAAGTGACTTAGCTGCATTGATGAAAACTTCAATCAACCCTAAAAGCTAATTTGACAAACAGTTCTAAGTAATATTAATATAATTTATCTTCAGGGTTGCAATGGGGACATAGATCTTGCTTGTTCATTCATGTGTTTGTAAGCCATATATTTTTTTTATCCAATTTCTACCAGGCTCACTGCATGGCTGGTATTTCAGTCTATGAGAAAGTTTAAAAAATTTTACAGGACAATTTTTTTTTATAATGACCAATTTGATCAAGCTTTTGCCAAACCAATCTTTTTCCAATAAAATTTAAAAAATCGATACAAGAACAGATAGGGCTGGGTTTCTGCAAGATATATGTAAAAAAGGACAAAGTTCAACAATGTTAATTTTTCGAAAAATGTCGAACACTTTCAAAAAGACACATGCACATCTTCATTACATTAACAAAGGAACAGTTACTACCAATGCTAAAGATGAGCGTATGTACAGTTTTCTGATAGGTTTATATCTATAGAAAAAAATCCTGGTTATCCCGAGATAATTGCATTTCTCATCTAAAGCCAGCATTTGCAAATTCTCTGGTCATTATAATTAAATACTGCCGATCCTTATAGATTGAATGTTTCCTGATGTACTGGTTTATACCAGTGGGATACATTTTTTATGTATGACATAGCATATAATGGTATGAAGTACCTTTTCTGTTTATATAAATAAAAATTCTGAATGTTTTTGATAATCATCCATAGTTTGATGAAGAAATGTGTTACATACAATACCAACACATTTTTTTCTCTCCATCATGAAATACTCCAGGATACATCCTGCTGGTAGTTTTCATCTTGGTGATAAAATTAAATGAGTAAAACATTATACACGTGCCAAAGTAAAGTTGCAGAAATCTTTGAAGTACATGAAAAGATCAAAATGTGATCAATGCTATGCTATTCAAAATTTTGACATTTTCCCATTGATCATTGCAAGAATCTAATCAAAGGCCTGAAGGGCCTGAGAGTAGACTCGTCCATCATTTTCTTCAAAAGTTTTGGGAAACACCATTTTTCACTTCATTACCACACTTCTAAATAATTCTATAACATTTTAGCTCCAATTCTATCTATCTGAATATCTTTAAAAATCTTTGTTCTATTATTTTAATTACCTCAATTATGGACTTCTGTTGTGGCCCAGCGGACCATGACAAGAAATTTAAATCTTGGCTTACTCTTTTTGATAAAAATATTGCACAAGTTTATGATTTGGGAACAAGCGGCTCTTAAGACAATTTTTTAAGATATCTACTCACTTAAATCTCAGCAAGGATGCATATGTGCAAAGTTTGGTTGAAATTAGTCCAGTGCAGAAGAATTGGAAAATGAAAATTTTTTACAGCACAAACAGATGGACATTGAGCAAAAGGCAAAAAAAAAAAAAAAAAAAGCCCCTCTTATTTTAAATAACAATTATTGGATGCCTATAGAACTCCTCAATTTTTTTATTTGCTCTTCGCAGGCAACCCAACTTGTATAAATCTCAGGAGGCCCAAATGAAATAAAGAACTTGTTGATTTTTTTTTTTCAAATTCATCAAGTGTCAATGACAATTAAATTACCAAACAATTAATGTAGATCTTCCCCTGGTATTTGTGTCTGTGAAATGCTAATACCATTGGAAGGGGCTTGTCATGAGGAATAAACATAAAAATTTCTTAACATTATGTGATAAGGAATAACATATTGTATGTACCATTCAAAAATTATGGTCAATATTAAATTTTTTCAAAAGTAAGTCAAAGTTCAAGGTCTCTTATCAAAGGAGGTCAATATTTTAGTACCAGTGGAAAGAGTTTTTCCCAAGGAATACAAAGTTAAACATAAAAGCCCTATGACTTAAATTACCATTCAAAAGTTATGGCCAAT
>CAJDSM010018538.1:23091-35545 GCA_903981925.1 Ostrea lurida
CAGGGGCATGTTCCCACGTACACCACTTGTCCTCACTAATCTAATTAAGACACTTTTTTTGTCCCCATACTGCACATCTGTCCTCACAATGCAGGTCAAATGGTTACAAATTGTTCTTACTTTACATGTAGCCCCGTGGGGACCCGGGTTAGAATAGAGCACCCCTTTGCTTGCCGTAAGAGGCGACTAATGCGACGGTCCTTTGGATGAGACCGGCAAACCGGGTCCGTGGTCCAGCAGGTGTTTAGGCAGATATGAAAATATCCCTTCCTGCTCAAAGACCTCTGAGTGCCGAGCACAGGCCTAAATTTGGCAGCCTTTCACCGGCAATGGGAATCTCCATTATGAGTGAATATTTTCGAGAGGACATAAACAACGTAATAATCAATCAATACTTTACATGTTCAAATATCAGTTCTCATAGTGCATTTATATGCACAACTTTTTCTTTAATATATCAAGCCTAAAAAAACATTACTAGTTCCTAAGACTTGTAGTAAATTAAATTTATACATTTTCAAGCATAATCTTTCAGTGCCTACGAGAAAAAACAATATATTTCACTCATACGGCTCATTAATGTTACAAATGCTGAAACTTTTAGCTGTCAATATTGCCGATTTAATGGTAGCTGTGTTTCCAATAGGGAGGAATAGATATCCTTAGGCAATAAAATTTTGTAAGAGAATTAACTAAGTGACTTCCATACACAGTCAATAATTTGTGAGATTTCTTTTTAATGCCCACTATGATCACAAGAAATCTTACAAATATGAATATTTGTTGAACAATAAAAAGGGTGGAACGTACGTGATCAATTTTTTTGCCCTGATCACTAATTGGAATATTTATGCAATGCTAGGATGGGCTATGTTGTGGATGAGACAAGTTGTAAATAAATCAAGGTGTGGTTCATCTATTTCATTAATGATTATTGCATTCTACAATATATCACAATAGTTCAAATCTTATATGATGTAACATGTATAGCACCAATTTCTCTGAAAAACAATTAACCTACAGCTAGGTGATTAAGGGGGATGTGGGTGTGTGGAATAGATAAACCAAAATATAGGCATATAATAAACAAATTTTGATATAAGCATTAAATCACCTACTGTGTTATAACACAAACCACTGAGCACACAAATCTAATAGCGCAGGTAATGATAAAATAATTGGAATGTATGCTTTGTATTACTTGCAAAAGTTGTCAAAAAATAATCATTTGCTGCTTTAACACATGTATTTACATTTTCTCAATAAAATACTCTCATATTTTGAAAGTTACCACTTTGACAGAATAGCAGCGGCTGGTCCAACTTAATTGATACCAGTTTTGACCAGTACATACTATTAACACCAAAAGGTCCGTCTTTGATATTATAGGTCCCTGTTTTCTATAAGGAAAGGTGGAGACAGCAATACTTTCATTTTCTTGTGGAATAAAACCGAAAGCTTGCAGGGGAAAAATAAGTAGTGAAATGTAAATCAACATTAAAATTACCACATAAAAGTTAATGAAATAATATCACCAAAAGTAAAGCACTATGCAAATTCACATCTTATTCGAAAGTGTATATTTTCACAAGACTAAACATTTGCAAAAATTCAGTTCTCAGTGATAATTAACCTCTTAAATGTGTGCAACTTGAGCAATGAAATAATTATTTGTGAGGTTAT
The DNA here is from genome assembly GCA_903981925.1 of Ostrea lurida. Lineage (NCBI taxonomy): Eukaryota > Metazoa > Mollusca > Bivalvia > Ostreida > Ostreidae > Ostrea > Ostrea lurida. The sequence continues at coordinate 24,775 of CAJDSM010018538.1, forward strand.
ATACGTCTCGTGAACAAATCTTGCAAAAATAAGGTCTCGTGAAATAAAAGCAATCTACAGTACACAAGATTTTCCAAATGTTATTCATTTCCTTATCATTTAATTTTATTTCACGTGATCACCTAACGCCGATTCTCATTGGTTAAAACACCTTTTAAGAATTGAGTTGATTTTCGATCACGTACCTGAAACAAAAAGTAATTTCTAATGGACATTGTTTTGTTGTTGTAATATAAAATTAAATGATAAGAAATAAATCTTATATTTTTTCGGGTGATATGCAGGTTATCACCGAGATTTTAGACGGTAAACTATTCACCAATGCACTCTGCGCATGTGATGAGTTTTAACGTCTAAGATTCAGTGATATCTGCATCACCCGAAAAAATATAAGATTCATTTTCTTATGTATTTAGCAATATTAACTAACTAAATGTATTTAACCAATAATTCTGTGAAATGCACATGCCATACACTATTTGATAAACATATTTCACAATTTATGATAATTAAGAAAAGTCTTTCAAAGATAATGAACATTACTGCTCACCAAAAGTAAAAAGATTTTATTTTGTATTTTAGGGCAATTCCATCTGCAAGCAGAATTCTGCATCTTCTGGGTCACCATGGATGTTCTGATGTGCACAGCCTCTATCTGGCACATGTGTACGATGTCAATGGATCGTTACTTTACTCTGAAATACCCCATGAAATATGGACGAAACAAGACCCGAATGACAGTAGCCCTGAAGATCCTGTTTGTGTGGCTGGTGTCTATCATGATTAGCAGTCCTATTTGTGTTTACGGAATTACTGACACGATCTCAGTTTTAAATGAAGGTCAATGCGTTCCAACCATTCAAGATTTTGTCATCTACGGATCCGTTTTCGCTTTCTACATTCCGCTAACCATCATGCTAATAACATACATTCTGACAATAAGAATACTTCGAAAAAACCAGAGACGAATGAAGAAAATCGATAGGTCCGATTTAAAATACGCTCAAAGACATCGTGAGAAATGCGAAATGAAAACGTTTTCATGTCTGCAACCAGAGGATGTGGACAAGGGTAACTATCCGAGCAACACTGATGCCATGGTAACGGTAGGGTGTACACATATAGACACCCAAAGGTCTGATGAAAAGTGCCAACAAAATCAACCATCTCTTCCTCCTAATGAAGAGCGTGGAGCTATAGGTTCATTTTCATATCCAGAAATGTCTCAAAATCATACGTTTCAATCTAAATATCACATTACTTGTGCCGACAACTCAAAGGAATCTGACCTAGTTCAATACAAAATATCAAAGACTATTCTACGACCAATTACACTGCAACAGTCTGAGAATGTGGAGTTGGAAGAAAGAAAGGTGGCTTCATTATCTTGTCTGAAAACAAAAAATAATGACTACTCCCTCAATTCTATGTGTACAAAATCTCCGAAGTCACACCTCCTGCTACCAGGCAGGGGAGACAACTCTGATCACTCCTTGGGGCAGGGATTGGCAGAAGAGTCTTGTATGCAAGAGGCTGTTTCCTGTCCATCGGTGAACACCAGCTCTTGTTCCATTCTATCTAACTTGATTCCATGTTCTGGTAACAGTCATTTTCACAGTTGTAGTGACATAGGCAGAATGGATCTAAAACTTGTGGAATGGAAGGAAAATTATTCCAAAATACAAAAAGAGATGGACCAAATTTTGAAAGGAGAATTTGACAAAGAAGATCTTAAATGCAATGGAACTCAAATTTTTGCTCAACCTCAAAATTCAATAGCCAGTTTTTATAGCACAAAGGAATCCTTCAGTTTTTATAGCACAAAAGAATCCTTTTTGATTGATGAAATTCAAGAAAAACAAACTAATTGTGAATCCCATGAAACTACTCAAAACAAGGAAGCTGATAAAGATCTGGCTGTGAGGCAATGGCAGCAAAACAATGATAACAGTGAGAACGGAAAAACTTCAACTTCAGAGGCTATAACTTGGGACACCAGTCAATTACCCCCCAGAAGAGAAGCATCCCATTCAAAAAAGGTTTCCACAACTATCAACAACAACACAGTATTTTCAAAATGTGATACAGAGAGAACTTTACTGAATGTAGCCCAAACTTGTGGGCAAGGAACCCCTACAGACTGTCTTTATCCATGTCGAAGACCGTCCCAGTACAGTAACATCAGTATATCAAGCCAACATTCCATGCCTCTCTCTGATTCAGGCGATTCAATTGATGACCAATCAGAGGTCTCCAACAGCTCTGAATGTTTGACAATCAAGTTACAACCTACAACCATTCAAATGTACAAACTGACGAAAAAAAAATCAACTCCCTCTAGTCCACTACTGGGATCGAACAATATACTATATAATAGTTCAGAACATCAGTTTTGTAATGGAACAGGAAATCTCAATGGTCAAGTAGGTCAAAATATCCCCAATGGACAACTCAAAACCCACACTATAAACAAGCTCCTCTATAGATTCAACAAACCTCAGGGAATGGTTCCTGTTATGTCCAAGCGTGCCACCACAAACGAACAAAAAGCCTCCAAGGTGCTAGGAATTATTTTTGCTGTTTTTGTCATTTTGTGGACCCCTTTTTTCACTGTAAACATTTTGTCGGTGACGTGCCAGAACTGCATGCAAAATGTGACTCCTGAACTCATGTCTGTGTTTGTCTGGATGGGGTACGTGGCTTCTTTAGCAAACCCCATTATTTATACCATGTTTAACACTGCATTTCGGAGGGCATTTATTCGCATTCTGAAGTGTCATATCTGCATAAATGGTTCTCTGAGATCTGCCGAAAGCACCGTCATGAGCTACATGTACCCTATGTCTCTAAACGATAGACGGAAAAACTGCGGACCGAATTCAGTAAATCGCCATTCTCCATTGTGAACACTTATCTTGATATTGTAATGCCTGGACCAGTGAACTGGTGTGAACTGTAATACTATAAATTCTAACCTGCTAAAACAAGTTCAAATTTTTAAAATTCAATTATTGGATTTTGAAACATTTCAAACACCATTTGAAGCATATATAGACTCACTCATCTTGTATAGGGTATAAGGGTGCTTTTGTATTGAGGTTTGTCTGTAACTTTGACACTGATTTTATCAGAAGTTTCTGACTTGAATGCAGAAATCCCATTCAATCTGAATCATGTATTTCTGTTGTGAAAAAAAAAATGCCTGTAAAAATTCATTGCCAAATGAATTCAATAAACATTAATTTTCAAAACTACAGTTTATTTGTTTCAAATTTATTATAGAATGACTGAAGATGACAACACTGTGCAGAATTTTTTTTATTTTTTTGAAGATGTTGCACGAGTTCTGCAATATGTAATATGATTCCATACATAAAATGACCACACTAATTGAATCTATCTGCCATTACCTAGGCAACTGACACACATTGATACAAAATTGGATTTAATTTGAATTCCATGAAAGATTTTAGCAATATCTGAACAATTCATTGTTCTTGTTCGGTAACTAGTCTGTAACATTTGTAACTGCTAATTTCTTTCCGTTCCACTTTATATCGGATGGTCGTGATTAAAGGTCAGGACTCCTACCAGTAGCAGAATGTAAAAAACACAACCAAAAAAAAAAAAAAAAATTCAGCCAAGACAATTAACTCTCATTTTCTAAAAGGAAAACACACCAAACTACATGAAATTTCAGTCATCAACACTCCATTAAGTATTTCATAGTCTCAAGTGTAATGAAATAAAAAGCTCCTCCTCAGTTCCTGAAGTCTGCAGAAGACTGAAAATTAGCTCAATTGAATTGAACAAAGTTTCACGGTAGAAGTGTCCCAGGCATCATTTTAGCTGAACAGGGACTTAATAGATAAAATCCATAGCAGGCTTAATGTTTTCTCCACCCAATCAATACACATTTTCCTGTACCAAATTGGGTTCCTTTAGAAGCATGTTCAAACTTTTCCGAGAACAATAAAGACATAAGTGAATTTCCTCATGCTTTGACTGTTTATGGGTGGCAAGGTGACTTGCAAGATGGTTGAAACATGAAAAAGAAAATTGCATAAATCAAATACACTCAGATCAAAAGGTTTTCTCCAGGACTTTACAATGTGCTGCTAATTACTTGTTTGTAAATTTATATAAATAGAAAGTAACTACTCCTTCACAAATGTTCAGCATTTAGTTGATCTCTTAGAACAGAGGTCTCGTATCACGGCATGCACTAGCTAGCACTTGCATTGCTAAAACCCTGAGTGTCCTACCTACCTAGTACATAGGTATAATTTTGAGGCACTTTACCTGCAGGTGATTAGAAATTCGTATATTGGAATAAAATGTTTTCAAAGGGGCGTAAATAGACCCCAAGCCCCAAAATTAACTGAATTTGTCTACATAGAAAGGTAAAAACACTGAATGTAATTTTCTTTCTTTAAATCAGGCTCACCTGTTACTTGTAATCATGTACTCATTTTTGTTAAAAGACCAAATGCTAAGCCACGGACGAAAATAAAAAAAATAAAACCAAAGCAAACATTCCATGTTAATTAATTAAATATGAGTGAATAGTTCCCAGCCCTGACTGACAGATTCAGTTAATTGTATCACCTTGTCACCCAAGTTCTGATGTGCAGAAAGCAAATCCAACTCTTTCATCTGCCACAAAATTATATTTGCAGTTTTGTTTTTACTAATGAGTCAATGCTTACCCAATTCAAACAAATTGAACCTCGGAGAAAACATCAAAAGTTTAGTTCGTAAAATGAAAAGTTCCCGCTGTAGTCGCACCATCTTTCTTTTGAACCATTCTACATGTAATTTCTTCTTGGGCATCATTGGATTGGCTTTGTCAATCATGGTTGTCATGGAGAACAACAGTTCTACTGCCCCCAAGAAATCTTGTCTAACATCCTGATACTGACATCAATTAAATTTATGGCAATTTAAATTCAAATTAAATGATTTAAATACTGTAAAGGGCTTTAATTTCACGGGGCTAAAATTTCGCGATTTTTCTATCTTTTAACATTTTGTGATGGTTTAAATTTCACGGATATATAGTAAATATTCTAAGCTGGAATCATCTACCCAAATACACTTAACAGCACTTCCCAATGGTTTTATTTTCACAATAATTGATATAATCGCGAATATAGCGAAAATAAAACCAACACGAACATTTCCCCCTTTACAGTATATGAATTGGTATACTGGATTCAATAGGCAGATTTTCAATACTTTTGTAACTGAACAACTGAACAAATCATAAATGGATGGACAAGGTGATTCCAGTATACCTCCCAAACTGTTTGTGGGGGTAGGGTGGGTGTGTATGTGTTGTAGTAGGTTAATATAATTATCATAAAGCATAATAAACAAATATAAGGTTGCAGTTACAACAAGGATGTGGATCAATTAGATTAAATTGCAACTGGTGAATAAAATTTAGAAACACATATAAATTCAAAATGCTATGATAATTCCAGTGTTTTGATAATTTACAAATATACTACCCTCAACATTCCCAAATCATGCCTCAAACAGCTGTAACTTGCAAAAAAAAAAAAAAAATCCTTGAAAAAACTATTCTGTTATTCATTTACAGGTGCTTTCAGGTAATTTCTAAAACATTTGTACAAAATCCTAAATTGCTATCGGCACACCTAAATTCTGGAAAGAAAATTCAAAGCATGTAGTTTGGAATCGATACCCCACAATAATGATGAAAGCAGAAAGCTTCCAACTTGTAATGATGTTTCACATACAACCCAGACAACTACAGGAGTCTCAGGTGTCAGTGATGGAACCTTGAACTTCCTATAGGCGATCTGAACCCAAGCCTCAGCACATTGGGCAGCAACGACTCCACTCTTCATTCAACAAATGGACACTACCATTTGACGAGTCAGAAATCGTGTGCACTATCTCAATATAATCTGACAAATGCATGCATGCACATGGAAGGGTAGTACACACAAAAATGCTTCTGTCCATTACCTCCATTTTAAAATTAAAGGTAGGACTGTAAGATTTTCATAGTAATGCAAAATGAACCGGGTTTTCATCATGACACTATGGTATACGTGATGTTTAGATTGTAATATATTTATTGACTGACAAATATATGGCTTAATTATAACCAATCAGTTGGTATTTTTTTGTGTTTATTTTTTAGCATTCAACTGCAAATAAAACATATTTCTGTGATCACATTCAAATTCAGCTTTACAGTTTTTCAGCTAAGCCTTCATATCTATAGTGCTTTTGCTGTAGAATTTGTCTATGATGTTGACGTATATTCTTTCTTTATGTGAATTAATAACGATAACTGTACAAACCATCAGTACAACAAAAGGTTGCTCCTAAATTCAATGATTACCAAAATCCACGTACCCTCTCTCTTTTGTATGACATTTATCATGTACCCTATACTTGGTTATACAAAATACCCCATTGTTTTCTAGGATTGTGCTATCATGTTCATAGCCTCCCTCATATCCCTATCAAGGTGCTACATAGGTCTACAATCTATATTGTAAATTGTAGATTCTCATCCACCGCAGACGTAAACTAATAAAATAGGGTGGTGGGAGGTTTTATCTGATTTTCTGGATAAAACTATAACTTCACTTGCAGTGTAATAGAAGTCTATGTTCAGATCCTCACTGCAATTTCAATTTAAACAATGGCTTTATTTCTATTGTTTATATAGTGAAAGTCAATCCATCTAATTGATTCTCTTCAAAATTTGAATTTGATCAATTTTTAATTACTGGGGGTGCTAGGGGGACGCAAACACTTTGGCAAACCACAATCAAAACGGTGTAAGCTATTTCGAAAAAATACTATGAATGGCTTTATTTGACATACACCAAACATAAAAAACACAGAGTTCTTCATGACAATGCCCTTAACATTGTTTGGATATCCTCTTATTTGCAACTATGCTTTGCAGACATTGTTCGTCGGAGTCCAAGATTACAATCATGTACATCTCGACCGAAGGTCTGATATCAAATCTAACAAACTATCATGATAAGAAACTCAATGAGGAAAACTGCTAGAGCGCTAATAGTTAAGACAATTTTAAAGTCAAAACTACGGAATATTCCGGAACAAACAAGACTCATTATAGGAAATTAGTGAATTAATCTAGACAATCGGTAAGCAGGCAGTCATTTAATTGTCTTATTCTTGAAAATTTATATGGAATGAACAGATTTTATCAGTTCTGGATAATCTGATTTTGCTCCAAGTGGAAAAAAACGCATGTCTGAATATACACTATCTGACAATCACAATTTGATTTCATTCAAAGATAATACCATCCTATGACAATTTGTATTTAGTTTTGTTCAAAATGGAGTTTTACAATGATCAAAAATGATAAACTCCATTGCATTCCTATAAATCTGAATCACATAATGCAACCATGCCTGTTACCATCCTCCATTCACTAAATCCATTCACAACGGAAAAAAAAGAGAGAAAATCCACCCCATGTTTTTTTGAATGTTAGGATGAATACTCTACATAACTCTTATACTACCTTACCTTCTCTGAAAAGAAAAAAAACTCATGACATTGGTGAAGTAATCACTTTGTACTTTGCAATGCTTTAGTCCAAAACCTCTGATTTAACTAACCCAGCTAGAATCGAACTGTAAGAATCACAAAAACTTTCAGCAGACATCCAAGTATTCTGAAGATAACCCAGAATATTCAGACACTGTTTGTACGCAAAGACGGGCCTTCATCAAAAGCATGTCTCACTTCAATAACACAGATATTGTTAATAGGAGCGAAAAAGAGTGGTCTCTTAAAAAACAGTGGGGCAATATGATTTTTTTTTCCATTTGCTTTTACTTTAAATCCAGCATAGTGCATTTGAATTTCTAGGCAAATTGTGTGTCCAAGATAGGAATGGAAAAGCAAATTCGAGGCATTTAGGATTTCCTAAGTTACAATATTGAATGACTAGCGTGGGAGAAGCATTGGATAGCAAAAGATTCAAAAGGTTGGGTAGAGGCCTCATCCATCATATACTCTTCTTAATCGGGAAGAAAACTTTTCAATTTGATGAATTACAAATAAGCGAATATAACACACCTAGCTACCAACAAAAAGAATCTTCTCCAAAATCTACTACACAGAGAAATTCTTACAAAAAAACCTTTATTTAAAAAATTTAAAATTTGGGCATTAAAAAGAAGATTGTGCCCGTGGAAGAAAGACAGAAAAAACGGTTGTATCGACCTATAGAGAAAAAGCTAATGAATCAATATAACATAATTCTTAAATTTCATCATGCGTGCTTTAGAGCCGAACAAATCCTATATAGTAATCTGAGCCTAATATTCTGTCTACATTTTCACAATGAATAATGGTCCAGAACATTTATAGATATGATATAACATCCCAATCCCCCAATTTTTATCAACATGTGGAACAAATATGGAATAATTAGACATAGCACGAGATTCAAACTTAAATAAAATATTTTTCCAAAATGATTTTACTGAACAGAGGGCTTATATTGTAACTGTATCACCTAAACATAAATCACCAAGGAAACTTATTCAGAAATCAGATGAACCACGCGAAAATAATCTATAAAGTAATAAAATGAACAAGAGCAAGCTAGACCACCAAAAGGTAACATTCAAAAAAAACAGAAGAATCATTTCAACCAATGTAGACTGTAAGGGCGCGCAAAAACTCCTCACAGAGAAGTTAATGTTCAAACACATGTATGATCAGGAACAAGTGATACCACATTCACACTGTTATAAAATTGACGAGCGCCGGGCATCTAATCAAGCGTTAATATTAAAATAATAATAACTATTCTAAATATCGACACCCTGCAGCAAAACATGATTTGCAACACATCTCAAGAATAAGATGCTTAAAAACGTAAAGCTGTATTATGATCATGAGCAAAAGGAATAGAACATGTTTTCAAAAGTAAGGCAAAAAAAAATTATTATTAATTTGCGGGCGGCAATTTTTCAGATGAAAGAAACTATGATTCTACTTTGATTGTGGAATCATGTCCAATCTCTTATAATATGACAAAACACGACAAAAAACATCACTATTCTTCACAATAATAATGCGAGAGCGTCTGAGTCCAATTACTTAAAGCTAGTATAATTAATCACACATCCCAAATATATAGCCCACTAAGCGGTACACAAATAAGTTTCAAAATTGTGGCAAGTTCACAGCTGTCCCAGTCTGTTTTCTGTTACAGCTTGGCTGCCAGCAAACTGCTCGACATCTGTCAGCCAAACGCGGCTCATGACAGGAGACAGTCACTTCGAACAGCGATTATCACTACCTTTTGTGGGGCCATCTCACCTGCTAGTAAATCACCACCAATGGATTGAGTGTTTGTTCGATGTACGTAGTGTACAACATATTATGGCACAAATGTAGTTTTCCCATCTTATTTTGATGGGATATGGTTATCCTGGTACCAGATAACAAACTAAAGAGTCAGAAGACCAGCACACAGTGGTGCTTGTAACTCTTGTACTCTAGTAAAAATAGCCAATAATGACATTGAAAAATGAAAGAACCCACATATACTAAAAGTATTTCACATCACTCAAATATCGCAGCTTACTTACAAAAAACTTTTTATTACTCGAGGTACTAGTGGGCAAGCAAGATATAACTTAGCAAATTTATACAGTTCTTAGCCATTTCAACATTCCATTGGTTTCGAACGGTGTGAATAACAATAACGATATTCTTGTGCCAGATGAGGTATTCTATCCCATTTTTGTGCAAGAAGGATTAGCAATGTTCCTAACATTCATATCTAAATAAAAGTGAGCATTCCACAGTCTTGTAAGAAGAAAGTGACAACCTCGTTGGCTTTTTATAGTAGGGTATTTTGGAATCAGCGGAAGAAATGAATCATTAGTGGCTTTGTGGGGGTTATGAAGGATAAGAAGGTGACAAGCGTTGTGGGGCCTTATATAGGTAAAGAAAGTGACAAGCCTTGGGGCTCTTATAAGGATTGGAAAGAAATGCACACGCTCGTGGCTTTATATATCGGGGATATGTGAAGAAAGTGACAAAGCGTGTGGGGCGTGATTATTAAGGGATTAACTTTGGTAAGTAAAGTGCACAAACTGATGGAAGCTTAATAGTGATAAGAAGCAAAGTGACAAATCCTTTCGGGCTTTGCTAACATATGAATGATTGCTTGTAAGCCAAAAACAGCTTGCTAATTAGTGGAGTAGAAGGAAGAAAGACTAGTGAGTTCTCTTTACACAGTATATAAATGTACCAAGCATTTGTGGCATATATAAAAGGATTGAGAGCCGTAATGAGAATGTTTGAAATAGTGTGGTTGCGGAATTACGAAAAGCAAAATCCATCTTGCATCTGGTGTTCCCTCCTAAGTCCACATTAGTGTAGCGGCGCCTCGTTAACGCCAGGAGAAGGAGAGCGAAAGAGAGCAAGAGGGGGGAAAGCCCGGAGGGAACCGGAGGAGACCCGCGGGATGCGAGGGGGGGGAAGCGGCCCAGGCCGGCGGCAGGCCAGACGCGGGCAAAGGACCCCCCGGGGCGACAAGCGCGGGACAGGCCCCGGGGAGAGAGCGGGAGGAGGCAGAGGGAGACAGGACAGGGAACCGGCCGACAGAGGACTAGCGGGGGGAAAAGAAGGCAAAGGGCAGGGGAAGAGAAGAGGGGCGGGCGGCAGGCGCGAGAGGGGAGGCCCCGAGAGAAGGAGGGGGGCGGGCGCGAGGCGGAAG
>CAJDSM010018540.1:10801-21380 GCA_903981925.1 Ostrea lurida
CTATCTTCACAAGGGTTTACAATTCGCTAGCCCAAGGTTTACAATCCGTTCTCCAGCAACATACTTGTACCATATGTTATATGAAACCCTTAACTTCTGTAATGATCTTTTTATATGATTACATATTTTCGAGTTTCCTTTGGGTATAGATACCTTATACAATGTACCGATGCTAGTAAGAGAAATGGTCTGTGTGTTGAGTCATTCTGTAAATTAGATGAAAATGAATTGGATACTGATTTGAATATTGGATGAGTGAATACGCACACTGTTCTGTGTGTTATATAGTGAAAATAGTCTGTTTCGAGAGATGTGTTGAATAGTTACTTGGATTTTGTGAGATCACTTTCGGCTTGAGACGGCTTATGATTTATATTGGCTGCGAGATGCAACTATCAGACTGTATAATTAAATGGTACATAAGTAATCTTGTTATACTTCATGATAGATATGTCCTGTCCACTAATTAGTCGACCATCTGGTTAATTGGTGAAGTTAGACACATATCATCCTGCACAGAATGAATTATTCAAAGAAATCATCTACTTTAGGACTTGCTATAACTAAATTTTGTGAATCAGTCAAAGCTCTCAACATATGGCGCAGGCTGTATATGGAGATCGGATCGGCACATTCGCTATTAACAAACCCGACTCCTAAGGAGCAATATAGTGAAAACATATAATTCCGAAAATCTTGATAGTGTTGGTTTTTTAATAAAATTTAATCCATATAAATTAGAAGACAAACTTTTGCTGCTATTTTAATCGGTTAATAACGATATAATTCACAAAAACCTTCAAAAGTAAACATATTTTCACTTCTCCGCTTTTGGGTCAGTGGAATATTGTCAGTTTCTCAGCGTGTCTTAAATCACTGCGAGCGTAAAATGATGACACTTTCGCAGAAATATACACACAAATAAATAGATTCGTATTCACTATGCATTAATTAAGTATCTAAAATGATCGAGAACAAGATTAGATAACACTTTGCAATTGATATATTTATTTAGAGAAAAGCTACAGCTGTGGATCAAATGATAAAAGATACATGAGATAAATCTTACCTGTGTTCAGGTAACATTTTCGTGTAGTTCACTACCTGTAATTATGTCTGTCGAGTGGTTTGGGCTCCGAATATTTACTAAATAATGCAAACTCTGAATTATCATCCCGTCGTGAGGCGTTGCATTTGAGACACTAATTTGTACCTCAACTCATATATGAACGCTCAACATGTTGCCTTACGTACTCTAAGGGTCAATTATGACACAATATTCACTCTTACTCTAGTGCACGATGCTATTCACAATTCTTGTTGACCAATATTGAGGTACCATTCCCAAATAAGTATTGCAATGCTGCGGTTTCAATGACTATCGGTGAGAGGAGAGTTTATGGGACTCAAGGAAGTACACTATAAAACTATGTCATACAGTGTTATGCTATATGCGACACAGCTTTGGACTAAGTAGCGCGTAAATCCTAATGTGAATCGCTACAGAATATTGATACATTACCTCTGAGTCTCAAATGGGCAACACTTGAAAACTATTAGAGAGTAATGTATGAGTTTGAAACATCACCATTTTGAGTACACATCAACACCCTTGATATATATGTATAAAGGTTACCCAGACAACATAGTTTGAAACCAGTGTGCGTGTCGGAGGCAAAACCTGCCAATTTGACAGTATACTCTAGTATCAAACACTAAATTGCCTCACTTGTTCCGACTCAAAACAGATATCATGACACACTGGATAGACTCCACAATACATATTTAGTGGGCACAGATCAGGACAAAATTTTAGCTAGATGAATATTATCCATCTCCAATCCGAGCGTTGTCGCTCTCCGCTGAATAGAATATCTTATGAGTCCTCCGAACTGATCTAAGTTTATGGAGAGTACACTACATCATGGATGCATTTGTTCTCAAATGACCATATGTTATTTTAACTTCTTATGACTATGTTGAACTTTCTTAATCATCAGATCGGTTTCATTCGACACTTACCAATCTAGTAGATTTCTCCAAACGCGGTCTTGAACCACATACTAGTGTTTCATGATAGCAATAAGTTCCACGTTCTAAGATTAATCTCAATATGTTTAGGCATATTTGAGTACTAGGTTGATATAAAAATCCAATGTTAAGGGATTTCCATCAGACAGAACAACCGAGTTCCTCAATATAAAAAGCATCGTATGTTAGGGGCATTTGTAAGTAGGAGTCCTGACCTTATCAAGACACTTACATGGTAGCACATATTTGATCTCGAGAGGATATCTGCACTTTGAGGACAGCGTTCAGTATCAAGCGCACCCGGGTTCAGGTCACTATGTGGGGGCACAAAACAATTCCTGTTGACAATTTGTATTAATCCCACATCCATATAGATTATCAACGGGACCTGCAAAAAGTTCCTGAAAGACACGGCCCCGCGAGCAACTTGTTACTCTAACAACCAATGAGTGAATATTGCGATACGTCGAGCTCCTCTTGTATCCGATTCCTAAGACACAACTGACCGGTGTGCCGTGAGAGAACTGAGGGTGCACATATAGATGGCAACGTCACTGACACGTCTACAGGTTCCAGGGCAACAATTCTGTGAAATATAGTCTTAGAAATCTACTACAGAAGTCACAGAGTGATCATATGGAGCACACGTAGCAACGATATCTACCTTATTATTCACCAGACCTGGGAGCTCTATCCTACAGGACAGAACAGACGCCAGTCCACTACAACATTAGTATGACATATAGACAGATCACCTCTTGTATCCTAAAAGAATGAGCTCGGACAATTAACTGAAAACACTGAGATCAAATCACATTCTGGAGGAATATAAACAGAAGAGAAAAAGGATTGTGATAATATGGAATATTTGTGGCTGAAAACTATTACGATTGGGCACGATATTGTATCGAATGTAGTACATTATTGAATTGTGACAAACACTGTAAGTCCCTAGAATTACGCCGATTCAGAAACCCCCTTTTGAGTTTGTTAAATTAATAAGTATATACACATCACCTAGACACTTCTATAATAGATCCTTCATGTGTAAGAATTCCCGACCCGCACTTCGGTTGACTCCACTAACCCTCTCAGATCCCGAAGCCCCATCCAAAAACGTCAGCGAGGACCTGTCCTACAGAAACACACGCACAAAGATATCCTGTTGCATTCAATTTTACAGTACTAAAAAGAATTGACACAAATATTGCCGATATTTTATTTTCAAATCACCAGGACTCTTGAGATAAGTCTCACCAGACACAATCACACAAATTCGTAACGAAGGTAGTAAACCATTCTTAACAGAAAATACAGCCTGATTAAAATCATAACAGACCCAACAAACAAACAAAATGTTCCATTTTGTGTCCTCATTTAGTCTAAAGTTTATATTTGTACGTGTATTCGAAGGCAAAGTCATGTTACTTGCCTGAGAATACCTATACATGAAAACCAGATCACTAACAGATTAACACCAAATATCTTCTCACATATTAAGCTACAGTATGTATTATTTTTATTGTATGAATATATCCAGCCTGTATCTACAGAAATATGCTGAGTAGCCAAAAACATTGACTCAGAAGTGACTCGATTATATATATCACAAACACAGTTTAGGAATCTAATTCAGCGAGATCGCGGTAACAATCTTTACATATCAGCATACAAACTTACACTATATATCATTGATATATGTGTAGCATCTCACTCTTATCTAGTTATCACAACATACAGCCTGTCACTTCATAGACGTAATACACACAGAATACTTAAGACATCGTACGCGAGAGTTTTTGTGAATGAAAATGTTTTCTATGGTCAAATATACGAGCTGTTTTAAAGATTGTCAAAAGCGTGATCAAATCTTCCTGAATATGTCCACTCACCCTTCCGGAGGGAAGAGTTTTGATACAAGATTTTGTCAGCCAATTGAATTTAACTTTGCTCTTTCGCATGGAGTGCCAAATGGCCATTGCGAATTAATGTAATATATTTCATAACTGGTTGAAAATATTTTTACAATTTAATTTTCAAATATTTGTATCATAGATTTTAAGGGGCATGGACAACGTTCTGAGCTAATAATGTTCATGTTTTTAGATTCCATTTTTTAATGTTTGCAATGCTCACTTAGGGTATTTGTAATGGTCAGCAAAAATTTGAACAATCATTTGTTGAGCTCTACAAGTTGAGATACATCACTACATTCTTCACTATGTAAACAAGGCTCGAGTCTTGTTTTTGTTTTACTAAGATGCTTCGACAGGAAAATACCATGTTTAAAAACAAAATGAGATGTATGATTACAATCACTAGGAAACTGTTTTAATATGTGTTCAGAATCTGGAACTTGTTAAAGATATGATAAAATCTGCTTTAAACGGAACGCTCAATACTAAGCATAATTCAATGTAGGTTAAACAAAACATGGGAAAACTTCGGCCTTGTTTACATAGTGAAGACTTGTAATTGGATGTATCCCACTGTAACTCCATACAAAATAAGTTCAAACTATGTATTATTTGCATGAGACCACTGTATCTACAGACAATCAAAAATACCATCAAAGAAGATCTGAGTTGTGCTAATAATCTCACTAGTATAAAACTGGAAATCTACAAAAGCCTTTAATCTAGCAAGACATTCTATAAGCCCTAAATCATGAGCTGGTTTGACCTACTTTACAAGTATTATGCAGGGGTTTGACATATCTTCTGTCTTAGAGGTCTGACCAGAAGTGATACGTTCTGAGGACCATGGCGGGACATTAATCAAACACACACTAGAATGTGTAATGAATATTGATTTGCATGTGGGTTGATATATATATAATATTTAAGTAAAAAATATCATGCATAACTGTGCAGATTTTATTTCTATAGAAACTCTCTGAAGTACTTTGGATTACATAAAAAGCGCTTTACATCCATTTTATTAGAACTACTATTAATCATATACAGTTGACCCCCACTAACGAGTAAATCTCCATACAGAAATCTCAAAATATGGAGGACACATATCATACAATAAAATTTCAACTGAGTGTTCATATAGGGTTCAATTGTGTTCTTTTTTAATTTGTGCTAATCGTGCTCAATTGCTTTGCTTTGAAAACATAAATCTTTAAAGTTATAGCGTCCTGCGCAAATTTGTGCCCACAAGCTAGCCGCCAACCTCCTTAAACTTTACCAGACGTGGCCTCCTCCCGCTTGTACGGGGGTGGAGGTGGAACCCAGCCTAATGAAAGACACTACACATTTTTACTACAGAACTGAGGAATCACGCCCCCTGCTTGTATACAGAGTGGGGAGACAACCAGATTAATAGGTTCCCTTAGTACCTGGCTTTGTACGAGGCGACTAAACAGGCGGTCCTTGGACGAGACCGCAATAACCAAGGTCCCAAGTGTGGCACAATAAATTCCCTTCTTTGCTCAAGGCGTGAGCAGCGAGCACCGAAAAAATAGGCTTTTTGCAGTCCTTTATCGGCAATGCTGACGTCCCTCCATAATGAGTGAAATATTCCCTAGAGGGAAATTTGCTAAACAAGCATTCAGCCAACTGTAGCGTTTGATAAAGGAGCAATCACTTCCCATGTTTACGCTTTAGGTTGGACGCAGCCCATTGGCACCAAGCACGATTCCAGAACTTAAATCTCCAGGATACGAACAACGATCTATAAAGTTGAGCCTGCCAGCAACCGGTTGCTGTGCAATATTTTAATGTTGGACCTATGACATATATAACTTACATTGTTTTTCTACATTTTGGATTTATGACTTTAAAACAGAGGTTGTTTTATTCCTCATTAGGTATGCTGGTGTTCCAACAAGTACCTGAAGTATAGCTAGATTTCAATGTGCCATATCGTACCCCTAACCCCATTGCAAATGAAGATAAGAATAACACTATAACATTCCATTATCACCTGCATCACGGTGTTAACGTTTGTCAACTGATTCGATGCATATGAAGCCTGTTTGTGTAATATCAGTTTCTAAATTAATGTGGCTTATGACAAACAATTGAATTTACATGGGTTTTCAAACAGTCTCGTTTACCGGACCCCTATACACTAACGAAAAATGTTTTTTTAGACACTGAGAAATTATCAAATAAGTGGTTAATTATTATTTATCTAGTAGTTTTTAAATATATGGTGGGGCCCATTTACCCCAAGGAAAATATGTTCAAGATAAATGAAGATTGATGAAAAGAAATCAACCATTGGCTTACTTGATGAAAACAAAACATGCAAATAAAGAGTTCAGTTAAACTTATCTTTAACCTATGACATATTACCAAATGCTTGACCACTGATTAAAGAATTTGGTAATACCCACATATTACTGTATAATTTTCAAATTTAGATCAAAGGCAGATAACTCTAATTGCTTTAAATTCTAGCTCTTTTGTGTGCAGTGTAGAGAGGGTTCCTTAATAACCGGACAATTTCGCAAATCTAATGTCGTTATAACGATTGTTGTCACACAATCCTATCATTGGGTCAAGATGCTATCTGCTGTATTTATACCATAGTTAGGTGTTCTTTATACAATCCTGATTTTTGACTATGGATTTAATATAGCGCGTGAACTATCGACAGAGATGCCTTATCCTCCTACTCTTTGGTGTATCCAAGGGGACCGGGTGTTTTGCTCACCTCTTTAATTTTGTATTCCTGTAAACAGGATTTATGAAGATTTATAGCTGTTGGTATCTTTCTCTTTTTATCAAACCAATCAATTTTACTTCGACTTCCGATGTACAATGTAATCTTCCAATGACAGTCTTGCAGGAGATCATGATATTGGTGATTTTTGTGTCGCGGTTATCGATTATATATTGATTCTGATTGGTCGAGACATCTTTTTAAAAAAGAGGTTACATACATGCAAACTAAATTCTTATAATTTATTTTATAAAGTTTGTGTCAAAACTAGCTTTTTCATCATGGAATAATCTAGACATTTCTTTCAATCATTTTTCTTTTAACCGAACCACACATCTTTGGACAAGTTTGCAAAGCCTTTTTGTGTATTTCCTTTAAGGGGTCTGTGTGTGCCCAAATCTTTAATTTGTATTCCGGTTTACGAACTTATGAGATGATAACTGTTCTATCGTCAACTTTTTCATTGTGTAAAGAAAAAGGCCAAGGTCGTCTGAGAATCGACGCGAGCCCAATCTCCCCGGAAGCGCCAGAAATTCGATCAGCTGTTCTTCATCTCCATCCTTGGGTAAATTAAGTCGGAATTTTGCGTTCGTCAATTCGAGTTTAAGTTTGCGCAAGAGAGAAGTATCCGCATCAATCAAAAATACGACCAACACGCGGTTATGTATAAGAGAAATTAAAAAACAACCCATGCTGTACCACAACTGTATTAGATTGAGTCCGATAATGATACTTAAAGAAAACTGAGTTGTCATTGACTAACCTTCTAAACGCACTACTGTAATCACGCATATTTAGGTGAGTTTTTTTTTAAAAATCGCGCTTATCCATATTGACGTCCAAATTGAAAAGTACGTCATTACATATCGTATACATACGTATCGCAAGGAATATTTTTATCAATTTGTCTTTAATAACCGCCAGACAAACAAGTTCCTATGAAATCCTGTACGAAATAAATTTATAAGTATGACCGATGAACTTCGTAGCGGCAATGGAAAAAAGAAATTGGGCCATTATAGAAAGAGAGATAGCAAACAAAACAGGCCTAAATTATAGATATATTTTTTATGAAAAACAATGGCTTGTGGTTTATTTGTGAAGCTGTGATCCACCCCTTTCTCTTCCTATAAGGAAAGAAATCATACGGCAAGCGGTTAACTGTTCCGAAAAATGTCGAATACAGAAAGATAGAAAAATGATTTCATTTGATTATTTGCTCTGTATGGTATTAAACAAATAAGTTATTGGAAAGGGCAAGAAGTCATCTGTCGGGAAAACCGGCAGTGGAATTCTGGCCTTGGGCAACGTTTGCAACTTGATCCTTTGCAGGATTAAGTGTTGCCCTCACTTCACTTTACAACTGTATATTGTTTTCCAAACTTTTTGCCCCAATATGTTTTTAAGCTTAATGAATCTACTTGTCAAATAATTCTCCAGTTTTTAATATAAAAGGGTATGCGCACGGTACTTTTGAATGCTATGGGTGTGATATTGAAATTGTCCTTAAAAAAGTACATGGCAACTCCATGTAGAATATGAAGTCAGTTGTTGTTACACAGACAAACTTCGTAAAAGTGCAACAGTGAAAAATTGTTTGTTGATATCTTATGAAAAACAAACATTATGAATTTCTACGAAATCTGCAGGGGAGGGGGGGGGGGTGTCTGCGCATGTTTGCGGTCATCATATTGCTACATAGTATGTTAGACTGTCATTTCCTACTTTTTGGATTATGATTACGTTTTGACACAATTTTGTATTATTGCATCACCGTCTCTAATTCTAATAATCCAAATTACAGAACACATTTTCCTACCAGGGGAAACAACGAACCCCAAGACACACCAGGTCTTAAAGAACGGATAAGTATCCCTGTCGACTGGTCACATCGCCGTGACTTAGGACTATATATGATCAGAATAACAATAATTGTCGAAATTAGTTTTGGTAATGACGGCCTAACAATTGGTGTTAAACATGTAAGGACGGGAAGTATTTGTAAATAAGATAAATAATGCGACCATAGAATTTGCCACATGCGTCTCTAAACGATGACTGTTTGCAACATTAACTCAGTAGTCTGTCTAGCTTCAAATTTGATCATACGCAAAATACTTTTTCAAGTATAGACGCATTTAAAGACAATAAACACACATAGTATGGCGTATAGAACTGGGTAGTTGAACAATAGAAAAAGCTGACGTCATCCTAACAGTAAGTTGTTTTTAGTTTGCATTTAACATTTCTGACCCAGTTGCACGAACGTTAGCTAACTTTAACTGCAGTTAACTTGGCTCATGGTAGAGCCTTCGCTTCGTGTCGGGAGGTCGTGAGTTCGAGCCCTGACTCGGATGGGCCACGTAAAATCTAAGACTTTAAAAATAGGTAGTGAGTGCTCTTCGCCAGAGCCGGTATTCTAACCTTAAAAACGAAGGTCCAGTGTCGCAGCAGGTGTGGCACGTTCAAAAGAACCTCACTACTAATAAGTCAATAAGTGCTAAGCAAAGGTCTAAAATTAGCCATTCTCCGGCAATGGTGACGTCTCAATATGAGTGAAATATTCTCGACGAGACGAAAAACAAACAATATCAATAATCAACTTCCCATTAACTCATTCCATTAATTTAGCGTTAACTAGACGTAATTTAAGCTGTCATTATTAAACTTACTGAATAAATCATATACGGTACCAATTCTTGATGCACCAGATGCGCATTTCGATAATTATGTCTTCTTCAGTGATGCTCAAACCGAAATGTTGGAAATCCGAAACATGATATTAAAACTTTCAAAAATGTGAACAATGTATGCCAAAGAACTTTCGTACAAATGGGTCCTGTTCATTTAAAAGTATCATATATGTGAGTTCATATGGGAAGATTCGTGTTTCTTTTATTTGGAATTCACCAGGATAATCGAATTGATTTATGAACGATTAGTTTTTGCTAAATAATGTAGATACCTGTCGATATACCTAATGTCGAATTGAGGGTCATAGCAACTTTTTTTTTTCTCTCGCCTAGGAAACTTTGATGAATCATGCTCACAGGAATTAATCGATGTATTGTCCGATGTTACTGACTGAGTGTTCTTGGCATATTCCTTGAGGATTCTAAGCGGACTTAAATCTCAAAGGTCGGTGGACTTATCGCCACTGGTTTGATGGGCTGTAATCTACTGGTCGCTTGTGTTGTGAAATCTCTGGCCAGGCGTTACATGAATTGTTTTATTCCCTTTGTTAGACTGTCATTTTCGTGCTAAGATTTGACGTACGGGTACATCCTGTTTACTTTGTTTCGACCTACCGGGTTTACTGCAGGTGTGACGGTCACAAGAGATGCTTACTCTCCATGACACCCGATCCTGCCTTCGTTTTGTTGGAGTCCGTGTTGCCTTACATCAAATTTGTATATGTGTTTTTAGGACTATGGGTAGTTTAACACATTGTTTAACTTCGCCAATTTATATATCGGCTCGTACTGATTTAGTCCGTGTTGTAGCAGATTGCCAAATCGCAGTCTAGTAAGTGACCAGTTCAGAGTTATCAAGGATTTGTCATATAAGTTTGTTCACACTGATTAATGTTGCAAACAGAGTTTTACGAATATTTCTTACTGCTTAAATCCTGATTTACGCATACAATAACAAATAGCAATACCGGTAGTTATTTTCCCCAATTCCAACGCAGTGTAGTGGCGTATTTCATATTATTTTGCTTACCAGGGTTTTACGATTCATTCGCTAGCCAAAGGGTTTTAACGATTCATATTCGCTAGCCAAGGGTTTACGATTCATATTCGCTAGCCAAGGGTTTACGATCTATTCTTCACAGGGTTTACAATTCGCTAGCCAGGTTTACAATCGCTAG
>CAJDSM010018542.1:1721-31262 GCA_903981925.1 Ostrea lurida
AAACTTTGATATATCGAATCGATATAGGCATTGAAATGATCATGATAATTGATACATTAAACATCGTCAATATATCTAAATGTCGATTGAAAGGTTGCAGCTAAATATGTTCCCCTGCAGAAGATGTTGAAAGAAATCTGTCTCTTACGGATATAAGAAGAGGTCAGCTTACCAAGAAGCTTAATTTGTGCCCATGACAATCTCCAATAGACTGTTTGAAAACCTGATAACTAAAGACTGCATAGGTTTTGTCAATGAGAAACTCCTGCATCGAATAGATATTTCAACTTTCATTTTATGCACTTTGTGCGTTTATATACAAAGACTGGAGTTTTAACAAAGTAATTAAAGTAGCAATTGGCTATAATGTCAAAAAATCTAGTCTTTTATTTATCGTGAGTAATGACCGTGTAACGTATTGACAAGTTTTGATGTTGATTTGAGAAATGTTCTGTGATTTCGATAATACTATGATTTCTTTACAATTTTATAAAATCCACATTTGATGTACACCACCTCTGTATATATTGTTTTAAAGTGGGTCTGAAGTTTCTCCTTCACAGCTATCAATATATCACGGGATTATTTAGGCGAAATGTTGAATTAAAGGCCACCGCAGTCGCGGTCGCTATAATGACCTTGTTTAGGATTACAAATTATCACTAAGTCATATGTTGACTGATTTGTTTCATACCCTTTGTTAGACTGTCATTTTCATACTAGATTTGACTACGGGTAATCCCGTTTACTTTATTTCGACTAAGGGCTCACGGCGGGTGTGACCGGTCAGCAGAGGATGCTTACTCCTCCATGGAACCTGATCCTGCCTTCGCTTTTGTCGGAGGTCCGTGTTGCCCTACACTCGATTTTGCATATGTTTTTTGGATTATGATTACGTTTGACACAATGTTAACTTCGCCTTTTTGTATTCAACATTTCGATATATTGACTATATTTTATCTATCTATAATAACGATTTCCATTTATTCATATGTCGATTCAATATATCCAACGAACTAGAAATAAAGGACACCACAGAGTCTTCATGTCTGCTTCGTACTTGGATTTTATTGAACATTGACATTAACCGCAAACTACATGTAACTACTCAACTTATTGACAAAACGGGACGATTTCAGCTTCTCCATCGTCAATCTCATATTTATGTAGCAATATTCGATCATCACCTGCATATAGTGCGTATGTCTTTCAACTTATTCGATACGCAAGAGCTTGTTCTTGTATGATCAGTTTTTGAATCAAGGCAAGCTACTTACAGACAAGTTGTTGTTGTAGGGTTTAAACAGTCACGTTTAAAGGCAACATTTCGTAAATTCTATGGTCGTTATAACAATTTAGTTTACTAATATGACCTATCATAGTCAAATGCTGTCTGATGTGCTTCATAGCCATGTTAAGCCGTTTTTCACACACTGATTTGACTACGGATTGTTCCGTTACCTGATCAAGACTATGGGCTCACGGCGGGTGTACCGGTCAACAGGGGATGCTTACTCCTCCTAGGCACCTGATCCCACCTCTGTTGTGTCCATGGGTTCGTGATTGTCCAACTCTGTTTTGTATCTATTTAGGACTTTACGAGATTAATCACTGTTCGTTATATTGCCTTTACATATACATGCATTTTATAAAGCCTGCATATGTCAATGAATATGTATTCAGCTGCCTCAGACAGTCTAACATATAACGAGACAAATGATTGTGATGGATAACATGTAATAATGCTAGACTCAATGTCTAGCTTTTAACTGTAAGAAGGGGCAGAAAAACCAAAATATACACGCCATCAACTGCCTCAGTCAATCTGACTTCGAAGGCGAGACATCAATGGCATCAAAGGCAGGAATACGAAAATATCGTTTGACCGCACTGGAGTTCCAGCGGCCCATGAGGCGGATTTTTTCCTCCGATATTTTGGAATGAAAGGCGTAAGAGGCTGCCCCAATACGAAAATTGTGAGACTTATAAAGCTTGGATCAAGACCAATATACGTAATTGCATTATTGAGTTCCGAAATAAAATATGATTGTGAAATGGGATTTGCACTTGCCAAAAGGAAACAAAGGTCCACCAGTTAGACCTCGTGCTTTTAAATATTTTACCATAGCTCGAACAGGACAAATAGATTAACACTTCTGGATGGTCAGTTGTAAACACACAGGTCTGCAGGAGTCATGTTTGAAAGGCCTAATAGTGTATTTTACATTTTTCAAAGATTCATCAAATGTTAAGTTGTCCATTTGTATAACATTCTTTAATGTTTCATTGGGGATTTTGCACTTAATTCACCTAGCGACAAAAGGGCAAAGAAACTTCTAGTAAACATTTCCCTAAAAAGAAGCCTATTAAATTTTTCCACAGATAGTGTATTTAACTGCATCGACGAGATTGTGCAATATCTGTGGTGTGATGGGTAGTCTAAAATCAGGTGCACTTGACAATTGTTGTGCACCTTTAATTAACTTTTTGACTATAAAAAATTGCGTTGGGTCTTTGAATCCATTAAGACGATGAAAATAAGACAGACCAGCTACATAAGTATTAATGGTATTGTGTGATTTTCCTTCTTTATGTAGCCATGACACAGAATATATAATCTGTCCCACCTTAATAAGGCATTCTGGACCGGTATGAAATATTTTCCTATGGAATTTCTTAAAAACAGAAATAGCGGTCTTGTAAGACTGATGAGTGTTATGAGATAATGAAGCTTCCAACAACTTAGACACAGTCTCACACAAACATGCAGGTATTGTTTTGGTATAGCGGTTGGAAATCTGTCCATGTATGGTGCTAACCCAAGGAATTTCTTCACCTGTAATCGTGAAAGTAGATCTGGTAAGGTATTCATTTTCCCTAGGATATGTTCAGTTTTAAATAGAATGTTATGCCGTAGACGAGCCAGTACTAACGTCTCACCAAGCACATAACTGTAGTGTCTTTAAATAACCATTTTGTCCCAAATACCGCCCCATAGCCAAACTTTCCTGCAAACTCTGTATACAAATTGAGTTTCTGAGAGTTCTGCCACTGATCATTAATAAATATGGATCTTCCATTGAAATTGACAATAAATGAACACCAAGCATGTAAATCTAACCTAGACGGTGAATTCATGCGAATTCGAAAATGGGGTTTAGAGACACCTTTTGTGAGTGAAGTAAGCCGTCGTAGGAAAGCTCATCCAGGTACAACAACACAACAGGCAAAATTTAACAAACCTATCAGTGATTTAAGCTCACGGATATTCATCTTTTTCCCCCATTTTCCAGAATCCAGAGCATTTTTTAATTTTTTCTATTTTCTCTTGTGGTAATCTTGCTTCCATGTTCACTGTATCAAGTTCTATTCCTAGGAATATTATTGAAGTTGATGACCCCTCTGTTTTTTCACATTTTATAGGAACACCTAAAACCTCACACATCGAAATAAACCGACGTAATGATAAACTGCAAAATTGGGAATCAGGTGGACCTAAAAACAAAAAAAAATCATCTAAATCATGCAGCATATTGGTGACACCAAATTTCGTACTGGCTATCTATTGTAAGGCAGTGCTAAATGTCTCAAAGATGGAACAGGATATTGAACACCCCATGAGTAAGCATCTGTTATAATAAAAAAAAAACTGAAAATGTATTCCCAACAACTCATGATCATCTGGATGCACAAGCAATATCTGTTTTTGCTAACAAACAATTAACCCCCAGTTTCTTAATTTGTGCAATTGCATCATCAACTGTTGCATATGAAACTGAACACAAGTCACCAGGGATAAAATCATTAATTGAGGCCCCATCCGGATAAAACAAATGATGAATTAGCCGAAATTCATTAGCTTTCCTTTTAGGTACAATATCAATAGGTTAGCACTGACGATTAGAGAATGGGGGTGAACTAAAAGACCTGGAATTCTACTGAGGGAAACGTATTTCTGTATTTTCTTCAAAACTGTGTCTTTATGCTGCTGAACTGACAATAATTGTTTTTGAAAAACATTGTTGTCTAGGACTTTCATATTGTAGCTTAAAGCCTTGTTGAAACCACTCAATAAGAAATGTTTTTAAATTATCATTGTACCTTTCAAGTAACTTTCTTAAAATGGAATCATTACCCGGTGTTACTGCTAATTTATTTACTTGAATGTGGGGGGTGTAGTATGTTTAGTTTGGTTATATGGACTGTTGCCTTTAGCATTTGACTTTTCTCCCCATGTGCAGTACAAGATTGAATGTGTTTTCCTACACTGCAGGAAGCAGATATGTTTGTACTGACATTGTTGGGTGGAGCACCTTCCATTTTTGTGGTATACAAAACAAAATCCTTGAGGAATTTTATTTTTGTTTGAAACCCTCTGCTGTGCCTTTTCCCCAAGAAAATTGCCCTGGTTTGGGGGTTGTTGAAAAGTGGTGGCCATCACCCAATACACGTAATGCAGCTGCCCCCAAGGAATTGACCTCACTTCTATATCTTTTCACACCTGCTTATCATATGTAAGCCATGCCAATCCAGAACTTCTACTTGCTAATTCATGGACAATTTCACGATGTTTGATTACTGATGGAACTTGATTTGGATATTTTTCCAAATATACAGCCAAGAATTTCAGAAATGCACTTGTCCAATGATCAATTGATTTAATTGACTTTTTTCGGTTTGAAGGCCACAAATTATATTCAGAATTGCCAACACTTTGTAAACGCAAAGATGTGTCATAAGTGAGATCATCCTTGAGAAGCAACTTGACAAGATCAACATACTTATTTTGCCATATTTTGTTTTTTAACTTAATATCTATTTGTGAAGTTGTAGGTGCAGATATTGGTTCAAAATGTTCTGAATCACTCTCAGATGATGAACTATCTGATTCAGAATCGTCCAAGGACTCATCACTATCATCTGAATCTGTACCTGTCCTGATGTGTCTGTCGCTCTTTGCTTTTTAGTAAGAGGACCCCTCTGCCTGCCTTTGCATCTTTTTTTCTTGTCATCTTGATTGGACAAGGCTTGTAGAACCTGTTCGGTAACTGCGGCCACCAACTGCGGCTGTATTCTAAGCGTCTGATCAGGCTGTACTGGGCTCGAAAAAATACCACCTTATATGCCATGGCCGCTGCCTAGCTGTGAGGCTGATCCTGCTGCCGCAGAAATAGCCCTAGCTCGTCGTCTACGACTTTGGTCCAACTCTTCTATTAAAGAGCTCTAGATCTCACATTATTAAAGGAATATCTGCTTCTTATAAATCTCCATTAGTTTCGATTTGGTATTAATTACCTTAAAGACTTTATTGAACGTTTTTCACACACTGATTTGACTACGGACTGTTCCGTTTACCTGATCGAGACTATGGGCTCACGGCGGATGTGACCGGTCAACAGGGGATGCTTACTCCTCCTAGGCACCTGATCTCACCTCTGGTGTGTCCAGGGGTCCGTGATTGCCCAACTCTTGTTTTTTGTATTATATTTAGGACTTACGAGATTGATCACTGTTCGTTATATTTGCCTTTACATTCAAATGTTTGTAAATAAACCGCATATTTCCTCATTGACAATATGTAAAGGCAAAGATAACGAACAGTGATCAATCTCGTAAGTCCTAAATGTACTACAAAAAACAAGAGTTGGGCAATCACGGACCCCTGGACACACCAGAGGTGGGATCAGGTGCCTAGGAGGTATTCATGTAGCAATATTCCATCATCTCACCTGTATATGGTGTGTATGTCACTCAACCTATTCGATAAACAAGAGCTTGTTCTACATATGATATTTTTTTTAAAACGAGACAGGCTACTTACAAACAAGTTGTTGAAGAGGTTTTAACGGTCATGTTCAAAGGCAGTATTTCGCCAATGTTATGGTCGTTATGTGATAGACTCACATTATACATGTATATGGTATAATATGATATGGTATATGATATAATGCATGTATAGAGCATCATTTATTTTAGACATAGACACATGAATTGACTGTGTTTAATAAAGTTATTACACAAGGTAACATAATTTAAACCTGTAGTCAAGCATTAAATTTGGTCAGTTTCCCTGTGTAATGGCCTGGGGGTGTATAATTATATTCTGCCCAAATGTCCGTTGTGTCTTTTAATTTCATTGGTGTTTTAGTTTGTCTTGTTCTTTTGGATTGGTCTTGGCGTTTTCCCCTCCAAGTGTTCTCAGCTTTGTGGTCAGTCTTTGTTGAGCTTTTGAGCTAGTGAGTTGTATTAGAGTATATCTGACATTTTGAAAAGCAGACTTTGAGACCGACATTTTCCTCTAGATTGGTAAGTTAACAATTTATTACTAATGCTAATCTATTCTTTAATTCCTTTACTAAATGTAAATTCTATAATTTTGCATACTTTCCCCTTATATGCACCTTCCTAGAGTAAATGATCAGTGAGAGTGATACTTATATAATGTAAATATCTATGACAGTAATGTATTTAATTTGTCTGGCTGTGATATATTTTTAAGCGTATATATATTTTATACTAGTCAAGAGATTATATATATTGTAATTAATTTCTAGATCAGACCATTTTTGCACTTATTTCATCTGGAAATTGTTCAGTAGAGATACAGCTCGTTCCCACAGAATGGTATGCTCACCATGGTTTTATTTAATTCAATAATTGATTATGTTAATACATATTATCTGATAATTATTGTAATGTTTTTATGAAGTTAAAGTCTATATGACTTGGGAGAATTATTGTGTGACATTTTCATATAAAGAGTTATCTCCCTTGATACATATCGCTCATGTAATACTATAATCGTATATTGGTTGTACATCAGTAATTATGAGAATTTATAGTATTCATGTTTTATTTATCATATTACTTAATATTGTAACATGTAACCATTGTTTTATAGGGGTTTTCTTGATATTTCCAAGGACAATTGAATACAAAAAGGCGAAGTTAACATTGTGTCAAACGGAATCATAATCCAAAAAAATATACAAAATCGAGTGTAGGGCAACACGGACCTCCGACAAAAGCGAAGGCAGGATCAGGTGCCATGGAGGAGTAAGCATCCTCTGCTGACCGGTCACACCCGCCGTGAGCCCTTAGTCGAAATAAAGTAAACGGGATTACCCATAGTCAAATCTAGTAGGGCAATGGCAGTCTAACAAAAGGGTAATGAAACAAATCAGACAACATATGACTTATGTGATAATTTGTAATCGCAAAACAAAGTCATTTATAGCGACGTAAAATTTGCGAAATGATGACTTTAAACGAGATTCCGTTATAACCACTGCAGCATTAACTTTTTTGTTAGTAGTTGGCCTCGCTTTAAAACGTCCTCATACGCATAGCATGCTCTTGCGTATCGAATCAACTGGAGGCAACAGCACAATAAGCAGGTGAAGTGGTACATGTATATCTACACATGTACATAGAAAAGGAATGCTAGTTTCCTTCAACACCCAATAAACCAACAAAAATGCATTTTATTGTTTATATTTATATTTGCATGATTTTCTAAACATGCAAATCTAGTTTAAGTACTAAAACTTCATAATTGATCATCTATATAGTTACTTTAAACGGAACAGCCAATTCAACCTTTGATCTTGGAATTGCTCCATATGTGGTAATGACCATGCAGACATTCCTCCATATTTAGTAATGACCATGCAAACAGGTGACACTACAAAACCGGATCCAACTAATTTGCAACAAACATGCATTTATTGGTTGATAAACGCAATGTTAATCTCAAAGGAAATATAAGAGAAATGATTCAGTGAATGTAAATATATATCATTTGATAAGGATATCGCTCTCTTAAATATTAGCATGACATACATTTTGAAAGTCCGTAGAAAAGTGATATTCTTTTCTTAATTTGTCCATTGCCTGGTACATGTAATTGGAGACAATTATTGAAATTATACCAGTAGTAGCATTGTAACTCGTATATACCCATACAACAATTTTACAAACCAGTAAAGCGCTTCTCGGAACTTGGAGTACTTTGACCTCAGAAAGATAATTTGTACGCTGAAATAAGATCACGGGTCACCCACATTTTCATACGCCCTAACATGTAGTTCCACTTGAGAAGTGAAAGTAGGTGACCACAGGTAACCTTCGTCTGTTTACAAACTGATGGGTGACCAGAGGTAACCTAGTACTGTTTACAAACTGATGGGTGACCAGAGGTAACCTAGTACTGCTTACAAACTGATGGGTGACCAGAAGGTAACCTAGTACTGCTTACACACTTATGGTGACCAGAGGTAACCTAGTACTGCTTCCTCACTGATGGGTACCTGGGTGATACAAAGTTATGTCTGATTCATCATCAGTTTGTAAGCAGTACTAGGTTACCTGTGGTCACCCATCAGTGTGTAAGCAGTACTAGGTTACCTGTGGTCACTCATCAGTGTGTAAGCAGTGCTAGGTTACCCGTGGTCACCCATAATGCTTTCTATTTTCACTTCTCAAATGGAACTATATTTTAAAGCGTAATGTTAGATTCTGCATGATAATGTAGGGTAAACTGTGGTTCTATTTCAGCGTACAAATTATCTTTGTGCACTTTGACCAGGAATTGCGCATATTTTTTTTTTATTTTCAGTATCAGTCATTGTAGAATATCGTGATCAGAAAAGGGAAGTTGATACGCTTTATCTCTGTATAAACCAGTTAACGTTCCAAAATTGTAGGAGACAACATGGACAATTCTGTTTTTCCAATATTTTTTCTCCTTTTCCAAGGTAAGGTGTTCATTTAGGACGCTGATATTTGTATACCTCTCAACCAATGGGGTGGAGGCTTGAATAGGCCTTTAAATTGTCTGTAACACTTACTTTTCCTTATATCTGAAATACTATATGAATTTTAGCAAATAAAATTACCTAGTCCCTAGGATGACCCCTATTGGTTAAGGCAATCTAATTAATATTAAATCTCCCAGCTCAACGATTTCGTTATTTTCGCGCGAAAATAACAAAATCGATGAGCCGGGGGATTTAATTTTAATTAGATTGTTGGTAAAGGTTAACAAATCAAGGTCACTGCTTATCACGATATCTCAAAAGTTCCATTTTTAACGAAAATAATCCTTGCTTGTGAAGCTTCAGTCCTAATTCATGATCACTATGCTACAGATATCAAGCAGGGGAAATCTAAATAGCAGGGTTCTCCATCGTCAACCTATCAACTAATTTGATTAACAAGGGTTTGTACTAAATGATAAGTTTCTACGTCCAGGCAGGCTACTGACAAACAAGTTAATGTTGAAGGGATTTCAATCTCGTTTGTATAAGGATTTGGCGTATTCAATGGTTGCCATAGCGATCTAGTTTGTCATACATAACGTTTTATTAATATTGGGTCAAACGCTGTCTGACATGTTTTATACTAATTGTTGGGCCTTTCTTAATCCATTGATTTTGAATACGGATTAGTACGTTTACTTGATCAAAATAAAAGGCTCACGGCAAGTGTGAACGGTCGACAGAGGATGCTTACTCCTCCTAGACGCCTGATCCCTCCTCTGGATATTTAAATCTTAATTTATATTCCGTATAGGATTTATGAGATTGATCTCTATTCGTTATCTTCACCTTTTATTGATGTAATCTCTCTGATTTTTAGTATCTCTCAATTCGTTTTTGTATATCCGTGCTTGTCCAACTCTTAACATCGCATTCCTTTTAGAAGTTGTGAGATTAACCTATGTTGGTCACGGTTCGTTTTCTTAACCTTCTTGTTAATGATCGTCTAATAATATTGTTTTAAACTAAAACCAAACTAACGATATTCCACATAATGCAGATTTCTATATATGCACAAGGAATTCATCATTGCGTTATTTCGCAAGATGCATCGCGCGTTACATATAACTTCTCCCTCTTAATCATCTGACGACAAAATACCTGTAAATACTCGTAATTAACAGACGACAGGCAAATTCTTGGTCTCTTGATTTGATATTCACGAAACAAATTTCCCCATATCAAGTACTCGTTTAAAATAAGGAATTTACGTGCTATGTTAAAATTTCAGCAATGAGATTTTCCACGAAGAATAACCTTCTCAAAAGGATAATCTACGTCATTTTTAATATGCAAAAGATAATGCCATTAGGTCAGACTAAGTTGTGCAAACACTGATCTTTGGATAAGCCACTTGTGGGAACAGGTGCAAAACAAGGAATATTGTATCTATATCAAGTAAGCAATAATTACACAAAATCGATTACATTGTATATGTTAACTAGCGGACGTTGTTATGTTTCAGTTTTATATCACCGTTTCGTCGAAATACAGATGAATTGTGTAAAGTCCGAAAACAAATGTTTCCCCCATGCAGTTCTATTTATTGAATTGAAAGTTCCGGTAAATTGTAGAGGAATTGTGAGGGAAGTTTAATTTGTTTTAAATTTAGCACTTCAATAATTTCCCTAACTTGCGCTTTATGTCATTCACAATAATTGCCTTTTACGACAATTACCCGATACTTTTAGAGCTAAAATAAATCAAGGGCAGATGTTCAGAAATGGGATGTGATTCTCTGTTCAATGATGATATAAAAAAAATTAAATGTCTTGGATTATAACTCTACCTTGTCAAGCATCAAGCATATAAATTAACGAATAAAATTTTTACTTGTTGTTATTTATTCCATTTGGGACTTACGAGATTGATCACCGTTCGCTATCTTTGCCTTTAATATACATGTACATGTATATGTGAATACGTCAAATAACATCTGACCCAAAGACAAGTTGCATTGGGAAACTAGAACGTTATATCAACCAAAGAATTTGCGACGTGCTGGCTTGAAACAAAACTGTTCAAACCATTGCAAGTCAACCTATTTATCAGTAACCTGCCTTGATTCAGAAACTGATCATATATAGAACAAGCTCTTGCATATCGAATCAAATGAGAGACATCAACACCAAATTTAGGTTATTATGGAATGCTTAATAATCTAAATGGATGATTCTAGTGAGTGATCCAGAGTTCTCAATAATTACAATATAAATTGTCTTCACCTTATATAGCCTGACGTGTTTTATACCAATTAGGCCGTTCTCTATACACTGAGTTTAACTACGGATTACTGTAAACATATTTAAATTTCGCCGGGAAATATCGTTGCTTTTGTAGGGAATCAATTTCGTGTGGAGAAATTTTTATTGTTTGGGATCACTTGGAAATTTAAAAATACACATTGTGCGCACCCGTACCAAACAAAACAATTGTCTCTCTCTCTCTGTAATTCAAACTTCCTTAAATGCCGTTACGATACAATCACCATAATTTATATCAAGCGTGCCGACGTTAATATTATTTTGCATTATGTTTGTCGATAACATTTGCAAAGGCTTTAAAAATAAAGCTGATGATCATAGGGCACACCAGGACAAGTTTTTCCTTAATCTGCTAAAAATAACGACATACTAATGATATTTAATACCCCAGCCACAATAGAATTCCGTACAATTGACGTTGAATTGAAGTCCGTTGTAAAAAAAAAAAGATATTTATTGCCAGGTATAGTTGTGTATATGAATCCACTGGTGTCTTATTTGACATCAAATGTTACAATGATGGGTTTTGTTTCAGGGGGATATCAAGCGCGTTGTCTGCATTCAGCAATTATCTATAATCCGATTTTTCCGCACTTTGTCGAGGTAGTATCTTAAGTTTTGATAGTAATCATTCTTATTTACTCGTTCAACGGACTTTTATTTACACCATTGTCGAGTAAGTGTTTTAAACTTAATTTATCTATTTCGATAATAATGAGTTTTCACTTTTTATTTTAAATTTACTACGTACTCACTTGTAGCAAAGTGCGGGTATATCTACTTATAAAGAATACAATGGGGCGATTGCAGTACTAACGAAATAAAATATATGTGAATGGACGGCAAATAACGGAGACAGAAATTTCTTTCCAAACTCTAAGGTTCTAAGCATTGCTGATGAGAAATTATTTTTCGAAACGTGTCACATACATTGCCAATAAATTAATATAACATTTTCATTTATACTCATGGGTGGATGCCACTGCTGGTGGATTGTCTGCCCGTCCTCGAGGATATTATAAGTCCAGCTTAGGTATGTTACTGTTTCGATGTGATACGAAATATACTTCTGTATAATGTCACAAAATATTGGCAATATCTATAACATATCAATACCTCATCCATGCAATGCTTCCTCTTTCACTGGCTTTTGACTTGAGATTTAGACTTTTTAGACCTTTTCTATAAAATTCGGGGATTTTTTTTATTATTGTGCTTGGCTTTCCAAACTGTTAGGTTTCAAGCATCGCTTGATCGTTGTTGGTGGATGGTTCTTTCCTTCCCGGGGATATCAAACGTCCACTTAGACGGTACCTTACTGTCTCGATTTGATATGAAGCATAATTCCAGGTAACGTCATGAAACATCGCAAACTTCTGAAGCATAGGAATATCTCATACATGCAAAGCTTTCTCATTTACTGGCTTCTGACTTAAGATTTAGATTTCTTATGCGTCTTCTTTAGAATTTTTTTTTGGAGCTATTGTCCTTGGTTTTCCAAACGTTTAAGTTGATTTGCCGGGATGTATACAGTGTATAAATTCGACATTTAGCAAATTGAATTGACGTATTTCATACAGATTGCAAGACAGTTTTCATCATGCCAATTTCGATTACGGATTCCTGTTTACTTGATCAAGACAAAATACATGGTTAAGACAGAGGGCATGCTGCTGCTGTAATATATCGACAGGGGATGCTTGCCTCTCTTACGCATGTGATCCCACATCTGTTGTGTCCAGGGGTCAGTGTTTGCCAACTATTACTTCACCCTTTTCGTATCTTTTATATGACATGCAATTCTTGACAGTTTTGTTCAATGTATTTATGGGTGTTTTGTTTATGTCTATCTGCAGTAGGCTGTGTAGTCACGGGACCAGAGGCGTACAGGAAGGAAGGGGTGATCACATCACCTGGATACCCGGCAAACTACCCCAACAACGTTAACAAAGAGTGGTTGATTAAAGCAGTGTCGAGTGCAGCAAGGCTTTCTATTGTTATAGACGATCAGGATATCCACAAAATACAGGGACTCCCATGCTATGATTATCTGAAGGTTAGTTTAATGATTTAGAGTATAAACTCAATATGTGATTGTTGAGATCTACGTAGTGCGTATATTAAATAGCAAAGATAACGAACGGTAATCAATCTCGTAAATGCCAAACAAAATGCACATGAAATGTCATTAGTTATTCGCTCATACTAAGGGTTTCGCAAATACAGACCCCTAGATACTCCAGAGGTAGGATCAGATGCCTAGGAGGAGTAAGCACTCCCAGTCAACCAGACACACCCGTCGTGAGCCCATTTGCAGGTAAACCGAGTAATCCGTAGTCAAAATCATAAATTAAGAACGTCTTCCTATGATTGATTATTTGTTGTTTTTCATCCTGTTGAGAATATTTAACTCATATT
The DNA here is from genome assembly GCA_903981925.1 of Ostrea lurida. Lineage (NCBI taxonomy): Eukaryota > Metazoa > Mollusca > Bivalvia > Ostreida > Ostreidae > Ostrea > Ostrea lurida. Next base: position 15,223 of record CAJDSM010018542.1, read on the forward strand.
GAGACGTCACCATTGCCGGTGAAGGGATGCAAATTTAGACCTATGCTTAACACTCGTGGCTTTTAGCAGTGAAGGTTATATTGCGTGCTATCCATGCTGTGACACGGGACCGCCGTTTTAAGGTCATATCCGAAAGACCCGTGATTCTCACTTCTAAATACCGAGCTCTCAGCGAAGGAGCAACCAATGCCTATGTTAACGTCTTAGATTTGACGCAGTCGGGTGCGAGCACGGGGCTCAAACGCACGACCTCCCGATCATGAGGTGAAAGCTAGTCTTCCTATAAAACACATCATTTTACCCAATGTAGGTTTTGGCAAACTAGATCGTTACAACGACTATAGAATCTGCAAAATGCTGACTTTAAATGTGACTGTTGAAACCCCTGCAACAACTTGTTCTAAGTAGCTTACATTAGTCAAAAACTGATTATACGCAGAAGATGCTCTAGCGTATCGAATAAGTTTAGAAAACTTTTAAATTTTACCTAAAGCACGTGTGATCCCATGTGATGGTAGGCTTGGTATGATGCAAAAAGGCTCATTACTACGTCCTAAGTCATTGTGCATTGGTAAAAATTGATAGCACATAACATAAACCAGTTGTCACTACATGAGAGTGTAAAATAGATGGCTATAATAAAATGGCTATAGACAGTGAAATATCTTGTCAGAATGTTAGTGTTCTAGCGCCTTAACGGCAGCTTGCACTGAGAAGGTTCTGGATTGTTAAGGTCTGCTGGGGTAATAATGCATTGTAAAGCGCTTTGAGTACTTAGGTAGATAAAGCGCTATATAAATCCAATCATTATTATTATTATTATTATTATTAATCCAATCATTATTATTATTATATTATTATTATTATAAAATTAATGACAGGACTATTAAAAACATACAAATAAATGTAAACATCGAGACCATATTTTGTTCCGCAGATAGAAGAAGTAGACAGTAAGTTCATGCTGTACAAACAGTGTGGAAAGGGGACCATAAAAAGGCTAACTGCAACTGGGAACAAGGTTAAGATTTCCTTCAAATCTGACGAATTGGGTTCCGGTAAAGGGTTTCGACTGAAATGGTCAGGTAAATTTGTAAAATCGATTTCTGATTCAATGCTTCTCATGTGTTTTCATCAATGGTTCTAAATTTGCATTAATATCTGTGCAATTTTATATATAAAAAAATAACTATATGGTTCCAAGTATATTACAATGTGAAATGACTCTTGTGTTTGGCTTGAAGTAATTTATCTCCTGCATTGTGTTATTAAGCTATTCCAAAACCAGAAGAATCAAGTTTTCATTTCATCAATCAATGCATCGAAGCTCGTGATGCATGTCTGGAGTTATGATTAATAATAATAATCAATTTTAGTGGAAGCCTACAAGACCACACGGGTACCATTAGTGAGAAGTACCCGTATGATAATGCCATTATCAAAATCTAGAGTAGTTACAACTCGTAAAACCTCAACTGGCGCCATTCCATCTAAACGAGGAGAAACGCCAATGAGAGTTACAGGTACAAGTCCACCCATTTTAACTACTAGACAAGATCCAACACGGAAACATTCTATAGGAGATATTCCTTCTGAAGTAGTGAAACTGAGAACAGCAGCTTTCACAACACCCTATGTATCACTGTCGCCTCCAAATACAACAAAAACTACATTCAAAGTAACGGTTGCATCACGAATAACGCAACCATTACCCACTATTGTTGATGGACTACATAGAAAAGAAAATAATTTTACCAAAATGTCGACTTCACTGGAATTGAGGGAGATGGGTTCCAGGAATTTAGCAACCCATTCACTTTCATCTGTCACTGCTGTCCAATATATCTCTGACCCAAAAAATCTAACAAAACTCGGAAGCGTGACTTATACATCGTTACTGACAAAAGACAGCAAATCTAATCAGCGCAAACTCTTTGAAGAATATCCCTTACGGGATAAGCTCCGTCTGAAACTCAAAACCCTTGGTTCATTACAAACAAGTAACCAATATTTTCCATCTACTTCCTTTCCATTTCATTTGAAAGAAAATGAATTGTCTACGTTGGCCTCAATAAAGAAATCATCTGTGGCATATAGAATTGATAAAACCAAGAAAAAACTAATAACAAGCATATACATACATGTAACAGCATCTCAGAATGCTCCATCATCCTATGATTTAACACAATTAACAACTGAACCAGTAGCAACTAAGAAAAGCACTACCCATTGGACAGGTCTTCAAGCGGATGTCAGCACAATGAAATTGCAAATCAAATGGCCAAAAACAACAGAAAATAAATTGTTGACAGACATTACTCCAACAGAACCAAATGTACAAGATAGTACAAATCTGGAGATGGAAACTTTACTTCCACAATCAGCTCCCATAAACGGTGAGTCAAGGTTGTTCTTATTATATAGATGTACAATTTATTCATTGTTCAAGCACACGTTATCATTGTTTTATATTCCACACGCTATCATTGTTTTATATTCCACACGCTATCATTGTTTTATATTCCTTACAGCTTTCCTTCCGGTTATCATATGTATCGTTGGCTTTTTTATTCTTTTATCAAGTTTTCTTGTATTCGTCGTCTACGTTCAGAGACGGAGAATCACCAGGTACATCTTTTGCATATTTTATCCTATTTCATGATCAATATGACAGGAATTAATAGCAATGAATATATATTTATTTTATCTTAGACTAAAGAAAGTGTCTGGTCCCAAGTACCTAGACAGGAGTCCGAGGTACAGCTCCATTTTACAAGTGGGATGTCGTTCAGAAGAGGGTCTTCACCTGTATGATGATATGTATCGTTTTCGTCCAGTTAGAATCGAGCAAAATGAAAATATATACTGCTCTCCAACACGAAATGGAAATGAATGGAAACTGAACACTTTCAGTAGACGACACCATGTCAGCACACGGAACTGTCATCCTAAGGAATTAACACCTGTCAAAGAAAAGGCAGATTACGTTGAAATATTACCAGAAATCAATACCGTGTATCTTGAACCCGTTTCAATTCGATCAAAGGGACCTACCCCAGTATATGCACAAAGCGCTGAAAGGAGATCATGCAGCACACTTAACGAAGTACCGCCGAGAAACTCGCAAGAATATGAAATGTTGAATTTCTCGAGTCTTCCTTCAGCGCATAATGCAGTTCATCATTTGGAAAATGACCAATTTTTTTAAAGAAAAATAACTTGAGCGACTTTTCCATAACAATTGGTATATATGTTTAGCGAGAACTTATTTTAGCTACTTTATGATTGAAGGAAAGATAACTGTTTTCTCAATGTACCTTTGCTTACAATGCAAAATCGAATCCCCGCTAAATATTCTGCTGATACGGTATATGCGTTCACATAATGCATCTATTTCGGTCATAATTAGGTTTGATAACTCTGTTTTGACCATGAAATTGCCCCGGTTGACTACCGGTACCAGATGAATTAGATTGGAGAGATAATCCGAAGTTAGAACTTAGGCATGGGATGCAGAAATATTTAGTTACTTTAAAAACCCTCATTCACACCTTGATTTAATTTCTTCAGATTTTTTTTTAGCTCACCTGAGCCGAAGGCTCAAGTGAGCTTTGCTGATCGCTTTTTGTCCGCCGTCTGTCTGTCTCTTATTTTCGACTTCTTCTCTAAAACCACTGGGCCAAATTAAACCCAACTTGGTACAAATCGTCATTGAGTAAAAGGGAATCAGGTTTATTCAATTGAAGGACCGGGCCCCCCTTCAACGGGGAGATAATCATGAAAATGCAAAAATAGGGTGGTGTCTTTTAAAAATCTTCGTCCCAAAAACCACAGGGCCAGAAAAGCTGAAATTTATATGAAAGCTTTCTGATATAGTGGAGATCCAAGTGTGTTCAAATCATGACACCCTGGGGTACGATGGGGCCACAATAGGGGGTCAAATTTTAAATGTGAATATAGGGAACATCTTTAAAAAAAAAAAGAACCTCTGAGCCTGAAAAGCTGAAATTTATATAAAAGCTTCTTGATGTAGTGGAAAATCAAATTTGTTCAAATCACGACCCCCTGGGGTCCGATGGAGCCACAATAGGGGGTCAAATTTTAAATGTGAATATAGGGAACATCTTTAAAAAAAAAAAGAACCTCTGAGCCTGAAAAGCTGAAATTTATATAAAAGCTTCCTGATATAGTGGAGATTCAAATCCTGACCCCTGGGGGTACGATGGGGCCACATTAGGGGATCAAAGTTTTACATGTGAATATATAGGGAAACTCTTTCAAAATCTTCTCAAGAACCACTGGGCCAGAAAAGCTAAAATTTATATGAAAGCTTCCTGATATTGTGGAGATTCAAGTTTGTTCAAATCATCACGCCCGGGGATACGATTGGACCACATTAGGGGGTCAAATTTTAAATGTGAATATATAGGGAACATCTTTAAACATCTTCTCAAGAACCACTGGACCAGAAGAAACAATATTTTTTCCAAAAGCTTCCTGATATAGAGTAGATGAGAATTTAATCAGATCATACCCCTGGGTTAGGTTGGGGCCACAATAGGGAATCAAAAGTTTGCATAAAATGTTTTTCTCCAGAACCACATAGTCAATTTTAAGGAAACGTGGTACTAATCATCTTTTGGTGATGGAGACATACCTGTGTTATGTGAATTCATTTTAGGTGTTGTGATCCTTTTGGCAACAATATGGGGTGAACATTTTCACAGGAATAAAGATTGATGAAAATTCTTTTTTGAAATCACAACTGCTGAACCAGGGCCAAGGTCTCTCAGTTGAATAATGTGGCCCATGGGCCTTTGAATTTTTTTTCCCTTTATTCAGGAAATTAAATTCTTCACAGGAGGAATTTATATGTTGAAAAAGTATGTTGAATATACAATTATTGCTATACTTATGATCATCGATAGCGATATATATACTTACATGCTTAACTTTACGTGATCTTTGTTGGAATTGAGGTGTTATGGAGTCACTGTTAATTATGAGTTTTCTCCTTCCAACTTTTTGATACAAATGCATGCTCCTAACAATAAAATGGTCCCTCTAGCTCTTTTTGCAACCAATTTTGACTTCATCGAATAGTTGAAACGACAAAAAAATTTCAAACAACACATCAAATGATATATTGTAAAATTTTTGTAATCTCGACCACTATGTAAAGGCAAAGATAAAGAACAGTGGTCAATCTTATAAGTCCAAATACAATATGAAAACAATAGTTAGGCAAACACGAATTCTGGACACACCAGAGGTGAGATAAGGTTCCTAGGAGGAGTAAGCATCCCCTGTTGACCGATCACAGCCTTTATGTACAACCTTTGTTTGTACTAGTAAAAAGACCCAGTGGTTTTAAGCTTTTTAATGGTTTGCCTAAAAGACATTTGTACTTGTGTTTGTGTTCAGTCAAGAGAAGGGGATTTCTGCAATAAGTAATAATTTAAATAACTTAAATCTCCTTTTGTCTTCATGTATATCACAGAAACATTTGCAAACACCTACCCATAACACTATTTTCATATGCACATTGCTTTGTTTACTTCCTAATGCGTCCGCCATTTTGAAATAAGTTTCAATATCGGCAACAATGCTTATTTTTCAAGACGATTTTTGAAGCCAAAAAGTAGGATCTCAACTGAATATTTTTATGTTTCATACAATTTACTGCTTTAAGCATTACTTATATGACAATTGTCCAAAATAATTCCATATATAATTTTTGATAGTTGATAATTCCGGTTTTATACATACTATTACCCATAACATTTATCATATGCTCTTTGATTTGTTCGTAGATCATTTGACGAATAAACAACTACTGTATTATACAAACATTCTGGCAGGTGTCTAAAATGTTCGTATATATTATATGAAAAAATGTTATTATAGTTTAATTACACCTACCCCATTACCGCCTATATTAACTACGAAATACTCTAGCTAATAGATAAACAGATAATCGCACAAGTCACGTGATGACCGCTACACCTGGGTATGTTGACAGGCGCCAATTTTTTTCTGTACATAAACGTAAAACGGGGGGGGGGGGGGGGCATTGTACACGAAATCATTTTTGCCATGTTTCATGGCAATTGTAAAGCGTTATTTATACCATGATTTTGATATAAACGGAATACACATTAAAGAAATGGAGAAACGCGGACCCTTGGATATACCAGAGGTGGAATCAGGTGCCTAGGAGGAGTAAGAATTCCCTATTGACTGATCACACCCGCCGTGAGCCCTTTATCTTGATCAGATATACGGAGTAATCCATTGTCAATATCAGTGTGCAAAGATCGACTTAACAATTGGTGTGGAACCTGTCAGACCCAATGACAGGCTGTATTGGTTAACTAGATACATTAGTTTAATCAATCAGAGTATAAAAAACGATCTAACCATTGATATGAAACACTGAATTTAGGAACCGGCGGCAAGATTCGAAAGGATTAATATCTCTTTCAGCTAAAACAAATAGTGATTTTAATTATCAAAAACATCAAATCATGCTACATTATTGCCATTTGTAAATCATTTTCAGAAGACTCAGTTGACCATTTAGCACCAGGCCATCATTATAAAATGGTTTGTTTTATGTACTTCGATATATTAAGAGATTTTTTTCCTTTCCAAAAACTGATTAGAAATACAACACGGAAATACTGCCATGCATGAATAAAAGCGATCTATCAATAGACATAAGGAACATTGATAAACATAAGGAAGGAAACTATAACATAAAACGAGTGTAGAAGGGGTTCCCCTTAAAAGTTCCTGTCAATAACCGTGATAAAAATTTGTTTCCATTTAAAAGAAGAAATATAATTCTAAATCGAAAACAAGACATATTGAAGGTATCTTGTTTCACAAGATCGCAGCCAGGCGTCTGATATAAAATAAAGATTGTAAACTTCATTCAAATTTAATTTATTATCATATATACACCAAATCATAGCAATTTGACCAAATATTTGACCATATATTAGACCAAATAAGAGATCTCAGAAGATGTTGACACTGGTCACATACATGTATACCGGACTATAGAAATAAGTGTGTCCGCACTCGGCAATTGCTACATCTAAACTAACTGCATATGATTAAATGACCAGAATACCTGTTGAATACTCTTTTTTCGCTATAGAAAATCTCAAGACATTTAACTATTACAATTGATTAAAATCTTAGCAGCTATGGAAGTACAATAGGAAAATATCTACATTAATTGAGACGTCTTGAAACAGGAATCTGTATCACATTATAAATAATCAGGAAACGTAAAAAGGTGAACATATTCTAAACTTTTAAAACGAGAAGAATTTATCATCTTCAACATCAGTGCTTAATTTTATAATCTATCATACATGATGTATCCATGAATGTTGCACAATAACCTAAGTCGGGGTCTCTATATATATTTATAAGTTGATATTGAATATACAAAGAAACATCTAACCACAGTGAATACAACGTAAAGTACAAATATAAAGGCAAAGATAAAGAAGAGTGAACAATCTCGTAACCCAAAATAGAATAAAAAACAAGAGTTGGGTAAACACGTACCCTAGAAACACCAGAGGTGGGATCAAGTGCCCAGGAGGAGTAAGCATCCCTTGTTGACCGGTCACACCCGCCGTGAACCCATTGTATTTATCAGATAAACTGAGTAATCCGTAGTCAAACCAGTGTATGAAAAACGGCTTATCAATTGGTACGAAACATATCAAGCAGCATTTGACCCAATGGCAGGCCACACTGGCAAACTTAACTCTCAATTCTCACACAATTCCTAGCACTTAGCTTGTTCTGCGTATGATCAGTTTTTGAATCAAGACAGGCTTCTTACAGACACGTTGTTGTTGCAGGGGTTTCAATAGTCACGTTTAAAAGCAGCATTTCGTAAATTCTATGGTCGTTATAACAATTTAGTTTACCAATATGACCTACCATTGAGTCAAATGCTGTCTGATGTATTTCATAGCCATTGTTAAGCCGTGTTCACACACTGATTTGACTACAGGCCCTAAGACCATAAAGTGAGCATAGACTTAAGTCAAAATTTTGATTATCTATATCTCAAGATTGATAGCACAGATGTTTTAAAGTACAGCAAGTTTTTAAACAGAAATAAAATACAAACATATACTGAAAATCTTAGTTGTTTACGATTATTATTTCAAAAGCTCGCTGGATTTGAAATTTTGACTTAAGTCCATTCTCAGTTTATGATCTTGAGGCCGGATTATTCCGTTTACTTGATCAAGACTAGTTGGGCTCACGGCGGGTGTGACCGGTCAACAGGGGATGCTTACTCTTCCTAGACACCTGACCCCACCTCTGGTGTGTCCAGGGGTCCGTGATTGCCTAACTCTTTGTTTTTGTATTCCATTTGGGACTTACGAGATTAATCATTGGTCGTTATCTTTACCTTTACATTGTACCTATTTTCAATCGGGTACCTGTAAAGATTTCATTTTGCACTTTACAGATGCCCTTATCAACCAACCACATGTCATTCATACACTGGAATGCCAGGCTGCAAGCTTTGTTTACAATACACCTGAGACAATAAAGGACATGTGCGTGCTATTTACAGGATACAAAACAAGAGAAACTCCTGTCACGGCAACTTGTTTGTAAGTAGCACGCCACATCACACACACACACACACACACACACAACACCACCACACACACCCACACAACACACACACACACAACACACACACACACACACACACACCACACACACAACACACACACACACACACACACACACACCACACACACCACACACACACACACACACCACACACACACACACACACCACACCACAGCACACACACACACACACACACACCCATACACGGGAAACTTACAGCCGACTACAGTAGTGTTTTAGCCATTTCGTTTTCTTTTCCAGAGCAGCAAAACGTGCATACACGCCTAACATTCGACTCGTGATTTACTCAGTGTTTTTGCCGTACATACCCTGTAGAGTCGATTTTAGGGTTAGAGTTAAATAGGGTTACTGTTAACCCCAACCCGTAGAGTGTGTGCACGGACGGCTGTGGTCGAGGTTTTATGTAAAGGCAAATATAACGAACAGTGATCTATCTCGTAAGTCTCAAATAGAATGCAAAACAAATGTTGGGCAAACTCGGACCTCAGAACACACCAGACCTCAAGACTATAAACTGAGAATAGACTTAAGTCTAAACTTCAAATTCATCTAACTTGAGAAACAACTTTCATAAACAAATGAAATTTTTAGCATATGTTTGCATTTGATTTCTTTTCAAAATTCTCCGGTGCTTTTAAACATCTGTACTATAAATTTTATAAGATGTAAGTAATCACAATTTTGACTTAAGTCTGTTCTCAGTTTATGGTATTGAAGCCAGAGGTGGGATCAGGTGCGTAGGAGGAGTAAGCATCCCTTACTGACCAGTCACACCCGCCGTAAGCCCATTGTCTTGATCCTTCATCGGCAATGGTGATGTCTCCATATTAGTAAAAATATTAAACAATACACATTGAACCAATCAAGTCTCCACACAACTACCGTACATATTTGTATTCATATCTCCCCCGATAATCCATGCAAAAATTAAATGATTATCAAATAATGATGTTAACAAAATTCGTACAACGTATTTACTACCTCAAAATTCAAACGGAAAATTGTACCACGTATTTACTGCCTCAAAAATCACATGGAAATCTTTTCTACGTACTATGATTGTACCACGTATTTACTGCATCAAAAACACTCACACGGAAAAATTGCACCACGTATTTACTACCTAAAAATCACACGGAAAATTGCACCACGTATTTACTGCATCAAACATCACACGGAAAATTGCACCACGTATTTACTGCCTAAAAATCACACGGAAAATTGCACCACGTATTTACTGCATCCAAAATTCACACGAGAATCTTTACCACGTATTTACAGCCTCAGGAATTAAAAAATCATACACATAATCATCGTATGGCAAATGTAAGCTACAATGTAAACTTCACCTCAGAGAAAAGTGTCGTTCTTACCTAGACAGATGCCCAACATGCAGTGCAAAGAGGTCAGTGTGTAAATTTTGAGTGAAAAAATCGACCTGACCAGGCATGTCAACGAAGCTATCTTGTTACTAACTTAACACGTGTCCTAAGCATGTCTAAGGACACGTCTTAGTCTTAAGGCAGTTTCTCAAAGCTTTCCTCAATTAATACCTCGTCATAAGTTCGTTCTAATTTTAGGACAGCGTAACCCTTGTCATAAGGTCATCCTAAGTCTGTATTAACATAACGGCAGTCATAATATTGATGGCAAAAGCTTTTGCTAATATAAAACTCGTATGGAATATACATAATTTTAAGGAAATACGCATTTGTTGACAACAACAGACAAATTAAGTTTGAATGAATTAACATTGAGTAGATTTTATGTGCAAAAAGGTCATTTTGAAACACTGAACCTCATTAACAAGCATGACAACTCCAATTTTACTTTCCCAATTTTCCTTCAATGTAGAAATCAAAAATCCCCTTCCAAAATAATTGACATTTTAAATTACATGTAGTTCAAACCTCAGATGTAAACCTCTTACGATAATCAACAGCTACAAAACATACTTCATTTAATGCACAGAAAATGAACCCTGAGTATTTCTGATCAACACTAATGCTTTCTGGTGATTAATGATAAATACATATATATGTGCTCTAATCACTCTGAAGATTTCAATCGCAGTGATCATTATTTGTACCAAATATATGATCTTTGATAATTACATTTTCATTATCTACTGTATATTTTTTCAAAGATCGCAATTATAATTTATAATACCCTATAGATTGACATCATGCTAGCAGTAACGAAGAGATCATTATTATTATTAAGACTATCTGTGGTCTTTTATTTCGCTTTCTATATTTGAGGTTCTCCCCACGAACTAATACATTCTGTTCTTCAGAATTTTGAAACTGTTGAATTTACGATATTTGTAAACTAGGTATCATCCGAACAATACGACAAAGAGAGAGTTTTGAAACGGGTTCTGTTTACTAATGTAACGAAAATGGTTACAATGAAAAGTTCTAGAAGGGTAAAGACGTATAAGGAAGTAGTTTGTCAAGGTTGCGAAGGACAACGATGACGTAATATCTAGTTAATCACGTGACCTCGTCAGACAGTATAAATACGGCGACTGAACGCTGAGAGTTCATTCTGGATTAATGCAGCGTATCGTACGGACATAGACTCTGATGTAAGTAATTGGCTATTCATAAGTCAACATTGCTCAGCGATTTGCAGAATAGTTAATTCACTTACTGAGTATTAAATACGATAAAAGCAACTTGTCTTCGTGAGCGTTGCTGTGTATGAAGTGACGAGTCGCTTTGATATATAGAAGCGACGTATAGAGAGTAAGTTACTTCGGGCGCTTTGTTAAGGCGCTTTGTGAGGTCGCTTCAGAACGACCGTGGTGGCATCTTCGCGAGCCAAGTGTCCGATTCGCTTACTCTAATCTACCCCTTGGCAGATTTAGTCGAGTTTCTAAGCCGTGCTTTGACTTCCCAAGGCATCCAATCAAATTGTGCCATTCATACCTGATTGAGCATGACATAAAAATCAAAGTAGAATCATTAAGATCAGAAAGGCAAGTTTTAATACGCGATTTACGCCCGAAAGATAAAGGTGATATAAGCTTGCAACAAGTATGTACACCTAAATAAAAAACAACAAACAATAGTTCACTCGAGTGTTTACGTCAAGAGCGATAACTCGCATCGTCCGTTAGATGGCAATTCAGTCGCGACTAAATCAGCCAAGAGGTAGATTAGAGTAAGCGAATCGGACACTTGGCTAGCGAAGATGCCGTGGTGGAAGCGCCAGTGACTTCTGTCGTCATCAATTATTAAAATACCCTTTGTAAGCGCCCTGTTTCTTAGTTTTTCATGCTCGTTTTGATAGTGTTATAAGGTACTAGATAAGTCCTAAGAATATATGTATATATTGGAAAATTAAGTCACTACGATATAATCAAATACCCCAGCAAGGTATCTGGGGGAATCCAAGTCCCGAGATTTATAAGTGTCTGGTAGACACGTTACACTAAGATTATACAAATTCATGACGTTTTATTGACAGTACAAGCCAGAAACAAGAGTTCCCCCACAAATATTCCTACGCCAGTGGAACTTGTAAAGCGGTATCCTATTTATTTCCATGATTATTAAGATTGCACGCCCTCACTAAAATATAAGCTCTGAGACACGCAGACCAGTTGTTGCAAAGTTGCGAGGCATTTGCAACAAATTTGTTGCAACTACAGACACGTGCAATAAGTTCTCGGTCAAAATGATGGCGTGTGAAGATAAAAATTACAAGTGTACGTTAAACAATCAACATTTTTAAAAAATGAAATGAGTATACAAATTACAATTAACTGAATTTGAAAGCAATTGGAATGGTTTTTATTAAGAATAAGTTAAAATGTTCCATTGTTAACGGACAACAGCCAGTGGACGACGCACGACGACGGACACGCCATTTGCAATAGCTAAAGGTAGCTAAAAAGCTATAAAACATTCCTCTTTGATCCGCTGTAAATTGTTTGGAAATATTAGAATCAGAATGATGTGAACATCATTAAATAATAATCAGAAACATTGTACACATTTTCAAGACTATTCATTTAGCCACATAGGCGGAGTGTTCACAAACTGTTTTTCACTCTTAGAACCACTTCCTGTCCTGACAAACTAAACATCTACAAATTAAATTAAAACATTGTACAAAGTTTTGAGTCTGTTCAATAAGCCATATAGAAATAAACGTGGTCACAAGATTTTGTGACAGACAGACGGACAATCTGACAGACATACAGAAAGTAAAAAATGTCTTGCCCTGGATACAGCTTCATTATAAACAGACATCTAAAAGATATATTGACAGCAGAAAGTGAGTATCAATTCTTTGTCAATAATTTTTTTTGTAAAAATGAATGATCATAAAACGTATATCCAACTACCAGGCGAGATGTAAATTTATAATTCAGGTCTAAATCAAAATACTGTTTGTTTGGCCTCTTCCTCTCTTTTAACCGATGAGAATCGGCGCTAGGTAATCACTTAAAATAAAATTCAATGATATGGCTAAAAATGACCCTGCATTTTGATCTTGAGAAAAAAAAATTAAAGTATATATTTCATATTGTCCGTTTTATATAAATATTGCCTCTCGCATAGAATTACTGTATTAGCCATGCTATATACAGTGGCGGGTCCAGGATTTGTATTGAATAAAAATTGTTTCAACTTTTAACAATCCTTTTGAGTTACTCAATATAAAATATCTAAATTATATCACGCATTAAGATTCCCGGTTTTTTTATACTGTAACTACAAGGTTTGACTGGACGTTAAACTATACGCGTCCATCACGGCTTGGTCTATAATGACTTCCGTTTTTGGAGTGATGATAGCTGGCGTAGCAAATAAAACCAATAATATACCCTTACTTAGTTTTAGTGATCTCATTAGAATAAAACTGCGTGGTAATGTTCATTTCTTGAATTAATCTTTTTTCCATTTCCAGCGTTTTGTACTTTTTAAGCTGCATGTAACAATAAAAATGTAACCTAAATGTTCACTTAATCTTAGCTATCATTTTCTTACAGTCGATGAATGTTTATTTCTTGAACTAATCTTTTTTCCATTTTGCAGTATGTTGTTCTTTTTAAGTTGCATATACATGCAACAATAGCACATACATGTACATTAGCTCGCCTAGTATATATGCGAATTTTATCCAAGGGATTTTACCCCAAGTGGTTTTGCCATGACGGAATTTTCCCGGCTTGGTAAAACAACTTCAGAATTTACAATTTCTGCACTCCCTTTCAATGCCTACCATTGTTTGGTGAGTCACGTAGAATATCCATCCCCCAAAATATCAACGCAAATCCCCCNATGCGAATTTTATCCAAGGGATTTTACCCCAAGTGGTTTTGCCATGACGGAATTTTCCCGGCAATCCGTGGGCTGTACATATACCGACTCGGGATAACCCAGATTGGTGNTCCCCACTTCTATGATCCACCTACTGCTCTCTGCAGTTTATTTTTCAGACCGAATCCGGACCTGTCCTGTCCTAGTGTGGGCTGTATATATACCGACTCGGGATAACCCAGATTGGTGGCGCTTTCGTCGCACCCCAACTCCAATGGACGAGATTGCTAATAATTTCAAACCATTTTGCTTTGAATTTTGCTCATACCGTTGACATGTCACAAATAGCACGAGTCTGTGACTTCTATTGTACATATGGATATATGCACTTTGCGCATGACCACCTTGTGGCCATGGAACATGTTTATGTCGTTGTACAAACTTTTTATATATTTGAAATGGGATTCTATGCTGAAACTACTTGTGATTTGAATTGATGATTTGAACTTATGATTTGATGTTTTTGTGACGCTTGTGCATTTGCACCTACCCATTGTACAATAAGTTGTAATGTTGTTGTTTTGTGAGGCAGCCCATTGCTACGGTAGCCTCAAAATTTACCACGGCCAGTAATCCAACAACAGAATTTACATATCGATTATTTGCCCTGTCCTTATTTATTACCAATCTTGGATAATAAGTATGGTATCTAATATCTAGACATCGGATATTTTTTACTATGGACGAAAGTTCATTTCTTGAAGTATTTATTTTCCATTTGCAATATTTTGTACTATTTTTAAAAGATACACGTAACAATAAGAATTGTACCTAATTGTTCACTTATTATAAGCCAGGTGTATCAGTAAAAATCTCTCATTTTTAATCTAATTAATATGTTAAAATAGATAAGATTTTAGGAATAAACAATTAATAAAAAAAAATCTTGAAATTTTAAGTTTTGGAATTTAAATTTAATACTCATAGAAAATATATTTTACATACTTATGTATACATGTGCATATTTTCTTAAACTTTACAAATAGAACAGATTCCTCCCCCAATTTTCTTCCCCTATTATAAACAGTTGACAAGTCCCTGGCTTAGTTTTTCGTTGTTACTCGGGTGAATGACTTTACGATGTTGTAAAAGCCATCTGATACTTTTATAAGCATTTCCATGCATTCATACCATAATCAACATATACATGTAATGCAAGTGCCTAGATATTTCAGTCAATTTTAAATAGCATGACTGGACACCACCCAAAACCAAAGAATATGGAGAGGAATATCAGACATATAGGACAGAGTTAAATACCGGTAAGTATCTAGGAAACTAAACAAGAGGCCCCCAAGCCTTAACGGTCACCTGTCTAAGTATCCACTGCCCATATAGGAATCTCATATTTTGCATAATAAGCCTGAATATGGAATCTTATTGGTCACATGTTATCTTTCAAAATATGAATTTTAGATAAAACCAATTGCTACTTTAATGTCCAGTGTGCTTGACCTTTGACTTTTGATCCCAAATTCAATAAGGAACATTTCATCCCATGGGTAGTCCATAGTTATGCCTATGGTGACTCAAGGTAGAAAGATAATGCTTTAGACCCCGGAAACCAAATTGCTACTTTGATGTCCAGTGCACTTAACCTCTGTCCCCAATTCAATAAGGAAAATCTTCGTCCCTTGGTAGTCCATATGTATGATTTGGTGACTATATGTAGAAAATGATAATGTTCTGAAGCTTCAAACCATATTGCTACTTCTATGTCCAGTGCACTTGACCTCGACCTTTTGACCAAAATTCGATAGGGACCATCTTCGTCCCATGGATAGTCCATATGTATGATATGGTGACTCTACGTAGAATGGATAATGCACTCGAATTCCGGAAATCATATTGCTAATTCATGTCCAGTGCACTTTACTTTTGACCCCAAATTCGATAGGGAACATTTTTGTCTCATGGGTAGTCCGTATGTATGATATGCTGACTCTAGGTGAAAAGGACTAGTTCCAGTTGATAAAGCAAGTAACAGTATTGTCTTTGTT
>CAJDSM010018544.1:0-10655 GCA_903981925.1 Ostrea lurida
CAATACATGTATATAGCGATGCCGGATAAAACCTTCGCTTTCATCTCCGTACTCACAGGTCTGTCACTATACAACGACAAGATAATTTCGATGCAAAGCATCAAATCGGCCGCTAAAATTAAACATTTTAAATATATTCTATTTCCAAAGAAACATACAGAAACGACCAACATATATACTCTTGTCCCCTATATTTTGTCCATACCCTTCAACTCCGGCCATTTTTAATTAGGCAGCTAGATTGCAGTTGATAATTGATTTCTAAAATGTAAACGCATCAGCATGAAGATAGATAAATGGAGCAAACATACAATCATTTGATTTTGACCATAACCTATTGCTGAGTGCATGGATTGGAATAATATTTCACAAAATTGTTGCTTTGGCCCCAATGAAGTTTATGACCTTAAGGCAATGTCAATGGTCAAGGTCGCAATGCACATAGTGGTTTTTGACATTGTCCGTAGAATAACTTTTAACTGAGTGCATCGATTGGAATAATATAACACAGAATTGTTGCCTTGGCCCCAAAGAAGTGTCATGACCTTGACCCATGGTCACTGGTCAGAGGTCAAGGTCACAATGTATACAATGGTTTTAATCTTGTTCGGACAATAAGTTTTCACTGAATGCATGGATTTGAACAATATTTTACAGAATTGTTGCCCCGGACACAAGAAAGTGCCATGACCTTGAGCAAAGGTCACTTGTGAAAGGTCAAGGTTGCAATGTACATAGTGGCTTTTGACATTGTCCGGGCATAACAATTTTACTGAGTGCATGGATTGGAATAAATATTTTCACCAGAATTTTTGCCTTGGACACAAAGAAGTGTTATGACTTAAGCCATGATCACTGGTCAAAGGTATGATCAAATGTACATAATGATTTTATCTTTGTCCGGACTATAAGTTTTCACTGAGTGCATGATTGGAATAATATTTTACAGAATTGTTGCCCTGACACAAGGAATGTCATGACCTTGAGCCACGATACTGGTCAAAGGTCAAGTTTGCAATGCATATAGTGGCTTTTGACATATGTCCTGGGCATAACTTTTTGACTGAGTGCATAGATTGAAAATAAATAGTTTCACCAATTTTGTTTGTCTAGACCCAATGAAATATTATTATCTTGAAGCAAGGTCAAGCCACAATGCATATAGTGAGTTTAACATTGTCAGGCCGATACCTTCTCATTGAGTGCAGATATTTGGATTGATATATCAGGAACAGATTGTTGCCCTAGACCTAAGGATGTGTCATGACTTGAGCCAAGGTCATTGGTCAAGGTCATAATGCACATAGTATTTTTACCATTCTCTGGGCCACGACGGACGTATATTGCTACGTTGGCGTTGCTCTTGTTTAATTTTTCTTAATTCACCGTAAGTTTACATGTACGGTTATTGCTTGCTATAATGCGAAGGGGTACTTACATTTCAGACAGAGAAAGATGCGTTCGAGTTGCAATAGTGAAAAATAGGCCTATAGATAGGGGTTCACAACTGGATGGATCTAAAGGATGTGTCGCCAATGCAAGCTTTGTTTATTTTACATTTAGAGTATTTGGAACACGTTTTGTAACTATTCAATTTTAGACAACATTTAAAAAAAAAAGGGGGGGGGGGTTTTATTCATTGATGTTGCAACAGAATATCTTAACTCCCCACCTCCACCCCCCTACCCCCACCCCACCCCCCAATAGCACAATATTATTATTAATGTATTAGATTTTGTCTAACATGTATAGCAATAACTGTGAACATTTAGGAGGGGGTGCTCTCATTTATCTGAAATTAGTGTTATGTTTATTCAGTTCTTGTTTGACTAGTCATATGGCGTATGAGCAATTTGAAAGTATGTTTTCCCCCCTCCGCTCTCACACACACACATTTTGTCAAGTAACATTTTTTTCTGCACCAAGACACTAATTTGATTTTTCTTTTTTGTTATTTTTGCTTGTTACAATATTTAGATGTCCCCCCCCCCCCCACACTACACTTTCAGTGATTTGACCCCTCCCTTCTCTTCATTCAGTGCTAAAAAAAATTATTAGTATTTTGCTTTTGCTGGTCGCATTATTTAGAAGTTTACCCCCCCCCCTTTAAAACAGTCCTACGCCTATGAGTCACTAAAACTGCAAGTCTTACTAAAACTACTCAAACGAAAGATTAAAGTAAATTGGTCATTGGACCAATAGCTGAAAGCATAATTGATTAAAGGGGATGCAAATGAATGAAGTTATAATAATTCAATAAGACAATGAAATATTATCTGACAATTGATTAACAACAAAACTTAATATTGACATTTCAGGTAAAAAGGTGGAGGCTTTCTTTCAAACATTTAGAGAATCTCTTTGCTGTATACTAAATATAACTAACATACTAAATCATATGTTGACTGATTTGTTTCATACCCTTTGTTAGACTGTCATTTTCATACTAGATTTGACGACGGGTAACCCCGTTTACTTTGTTTCGACTACAGGCTCACGGCGGGTGTGACCGGTCAGCAGAGGATGCTTACTCCTGCATGGCACCTGATCCTGCCTTCGCTTTCGTCGAAGGTCCGTGTTGCCATACACTCGATTTTGTATGTGTTTTTTGGACTATGATTACGTTTGATACTTTGTTACTTCGCCATTTTATATCCATAAAACAGACAAACTCCATATATGCAGGTTTTTGCTTTTTAACTCTCATTCTCTTAAATTTAAAAGTAAAAAACTTTAGAGGTCATCTCATTATGGTATCACATCGACTGTTTGTTTGTCTGTCCAATCGCAAAACAGGGTGGGGTCATTTAAAAATCTTCTCAAGAACCACTGGGCCAGGAAATACATAAAAGATCCATGACATAGTGGATAATTATGTTTGTAAAATTAAATTACCCCCAAATATTAGGGTGGGGTAACAATATTGGGGGACCTCTACAAGGGTATATGATAATTTATAAATTTTCAGTTAAGTTTATTAATTAAGTTAATGTTGGAACATTTTTTTTTTGGTTGTTTATTTTTTTCCAAGCGGCTTAGCTGCTTGTTTAATGATAGTTTTACTCAAAATAGTTTATTTCCAAGATATCTGCTCCGGAGAGCCGTGGTCCATGGGCCTCTTGTTTGATTGTCTGTAAGTTTGTTTGTCCACAAATACTTTCATAATTTACCGTTAAAATGTTAAATTAACGTTGCGTTAACGTTGAATTAACATATTAGGCACAGTTGCCTGTGTAGGTTTGCAACAAAATTATATTAATAATATGGGGGTTTTTTTTACTTAAAAGTATGCATGGTAACTGAATTCGCGATTTTTCCCTCAGAACATTTGCAAAATAATTTTTTTTCCATCTTAGTACAAAAAATCATGAAAACAATAAATACTTTCAACATTTTTATGAATGAATATATAGATAGCGTCGTTCCTGTGGAGTCTATTTATGCTAGTGATTTTTTTGTGGGGTGTGTGTGTGAAAAAATCTGGAACGAGACGTAAACATATAAACAATCTACTGTATATTGAATGACGTCTAAGTACATTGCCCATATCCTGCTGGAGATCCATATCACCACCTGGCACTAGTAAATTATACCCTCTCCTTAAACACTTCTATAGGTCTACTATATGAATTGCGCTTTGCGGAAATCACCACTTCCTTAATTGTTGTTAAAAACATAATAAACCTTTAAACAACAAATACACAATGTTGAAGATTACATACAAAGGGCTTACTGTGCATTACAAATGTCGACTAATCTGTTTGATAAATGTTTGATCAATGTATATCGTACAGATGTACTCTCAATACCTTAAATATCAAATTCAATGAAAGTATAATTGCTCTAATAATTCAGAAATCACGACAATTTAATAACAATCACGAGTGAGCAAAATAAGAATTATAAGGACATGCATTTTTCAATCGTTTCTCACTTAATGTGAATCATAAGATTACACTATTTTACGAAATGTTTCATTATATTGTTATTCATTAGCATGTTTAAATAAGACAATAGATATCAACGTCTAAATGATGGAATTCAAGTATTTTACTGGTCATGGAAAAATGTACACGAAAAATTTGGAGTAAACGAAACGGGCATATTTATCCCAGGAAAATAAAAATAACCACAAATATATATATATATAAATATATATATTTCACTATATGTTCATAATCATCAACATTATAAGTTTTGTTTTCTTTGACAGCCTCGGGGATTAATCCACGAACCTTTATTTTTCAAACTGTCCACTATAGCTAGTAAAAGAACGCCAGCAGCACACCCCAAAAACATCCCAAGTATGCAAAAATACAAACGAAAAGCTCAGCGAAAAGCTCTCTAATACTAATATACCCTTCATGCCCACGAATCTTGAAAAAGTCAGTAGAGTTAGAAAAACTACAAGAAACAGCCGATAATGTTGTGCAATAAATGTAATATCTAAATCTGTTGTTCGTATTGCGTTGACATCTAAATAAAGAAATTCAAGTATTTTAGCAGCCATGGAAATTGTATAGTTAATAAACTGAGTACACTTGTCTAAATGTATGCTTGCAATTAGAGTAGAACACAAGGACATACATGTATCTATCTCAGGTGAAAACCCTATGATATCTGTTTAACTATATGTTGAAAATCCTCAGGATTATAGATCTTGTTCTATTGGACGGGCTCGGTGATAAATCCACGATTCTTTGTTCCTCTGACGGTCCACTACTAAAAGAACGCCAGCAACACACCCAAGAAGCATCCCAACTATGCAAAATGCAAACGAAAAGTGCAGCGAAAAGTCTTTCGAATCTGATCTTGTAGAGTCTAATATTACTTTCTTGTCCAGGTATCTTGATACTGCCACAAGGGTCAGAAGTGCTGTAAAATATCCAATAATACAAACATTAGTGAATAAAAGACGCATCCAGACTGAACTAGTGACATGCATTAATTGTAGCATTTATATCGTTTTTATTTTATTTTTTATTTTTATTTATTCATTTTTGAAAATTTTCATTCATATTGAGACATCAACAGCCATAGGTCAAGTACCACAAAGTTAGATATATGCTTAGAGATCAGGGGTGTAGCAATGATAGCTCTTTAACGTAGCAACTACAGAGATCCTATTCCTAACACGTAAATGAATATCTACACACTAGTTTTCTGGAAAATGTTTCAACGCAAGAATGCAACGACAATTCGGCACGATTCAGCGTGATTGTATTTCATTTCAGTGATTTTTTTATGCGTTTTTGTGTCCACGTTTTGTATTACTGGCATATTTCTACATTGCTTTACCATGTCTAGGCACAGAACAAGTTTGAATGTTGCTTTTCCTGATCAATTTCAAGAATTTCTAGCAGCTCTGCAGCAAGTCAGTAACTAATTTAGTACCGAGGTCTTTTATAGTAGATGGCTGGTGTTTATTTTGAACAACATTTCAGTTTTAATTTTTTTTTATTTTACTTACTGTGACAAAATGGAATTCAAACATAGAACATAGAGCTTTTATTTTCCAACGCCTGGTTATTCTTCTGCATTTAAACTGTGGAGGTATGATTATTCAAGCAGAAATTAAGGCAGACGACTTGACCTTGGACATTACACCTGAAGTGTAATTTAAACCCACTCTGCTATTTCACATCACTGCACACTGTCCTATTTACTGTACGTAACACCCGTAACTACATAATTAGTTTGGCATCCATGTTTTGTTATTAAATACAATAGGATTCCCTTGTTTGGGGTGTAAAATCCACTACCGTACACGTATAAGCATTACAATTAAAGTGTGCAAATAGTCAAGTTGATCATCAAGGATTTACAATCACAGTTCGTTTTCATCACCAATTTTATCTGAAGAGTGTTTTCGGTACGTATTGTGTTTGTTTTTCAAATGTCAGCAGATTAAGGTACTATAAAATATATCATTATTAGAATGATTTTCGCATAACTTGCATGACCTTTGCATAATTCTAAACTCGGCAGCACTTGCAATAAAATTACTTCTTGCAACGTTTAATAACATCGCTTGCATGGTTTTCAAATGTAATGTTTAAAGTCTGCATTTCGCAAATTCGCAAATTATATGGCTTTTACAACGATCTAGCTGTTTGCTCATACATTGAGTCAAATTACATGTTACATATCTTTGTTAATTTTCAAATCATTCTTTAAACACTTATTTTGACTACGGACTACTTTCTTCACCTGATTAAGATAACCCACGGTTGGTTTGGAAAGGGGGTGTGGGTGTTTACTACTCATTGACACCTGATTCCGACTGCGGTGTATCCAGGGATGCATGCTTGCCAAACTTGTATTTTATATTCTGTTTGAGACTTAGAAAAATCCGCACAATATTACTGACATGCACTTGAATTGAATTATTAACTAATGAAATTTATTCAAAACTAATTTCTTTTTCTATAAATTAATTGATATAGCAAAAGAAACAGTAAAAGATAGGACACCCTTTGGTGGACCTAAATCAAAGCGAGTTGCTTTAAAAACAAATGTAATTGATACGGTATTTTAAGGAAATACTGGTTATGAATAAAGACAAAGATATTCGAACGGTAATCAATCTCATAAGTGCAAAATAGAATGCAAAACAAGAATTGGGCTAACACATACCCCTGGAAACACCAGAGATGGGATCTGGTGCCTAGGAGGAGTAAGCATCCCCTGTCGAACAGTCACACCCGCCATGAGCCCATTATCTTCATTAGGTAAACGGAGTAAAATGTTGTCAAACCAGACAGCTCAAGGACTGTAAAGATTAGAGGACTAGACATATATTTTGATAAAGGTCACAATTTGTACGAGTTTTTTAAAGAATGAATGATACGATCCCCTTTGATTTAACTTGATTACACAGCCAACAACATTATCGTGTACTGTCTGAACTACAGAAAGTTATGATCCAGGGCTCCCACTGGACCAAAAAATCCTTTTCGCCACTTTCAATCAACGAAAAACACGACCTAATTTTTAGTCATATCCTTGAATATAATGCCTAGTTGTGAAGAATAAAAAGTTGAAGTATTTAAGAAAATTGAACACAAAAACCATTTTTAGTACTATTTATTACGAAAAAAAAATTTCGCCACTTCCAATTTTTTTTCGCCACTTTCAAATTTTTTTCGCCATTGGCGCAAATGGCGACTCACAGCTCGAGCCGAAGCATTAAATTATTATAATTTAGTTATCACATGGATTTTACAATGCTTTAACTAATGTGACAAAAAATGAAATATCTCATTTATAACTATTAATGGTTGTAATCATTCTCATGTCGATTCAATATATTCAAGTGAAGTAGAAATAAAATACAACACAATGACATCCATATGCTTCTTACTTGCATATTCTAGCGTTAACGGCAAACTAGCAACACAACTTTATGGCAAACCGAACGATTTCTGCTTCTCCATCCTCAACTCCCTATATTTATGCATCAACACTCCAGCATTACCTGCATACGGTGCTCATGTCTCTCAGCTTCTCCGATTCCAAAGAGCTTGTCCTGTATTTCAATCGAGATAAGCTACTTACAAACAAGTTGTTCTTGCAGGGGTTTCAACAGCCATGTTTAAAGTCAGCATCTCACAATCTCTATGGTCGTTATAAGGATCTAATACATCAGCATGGCCTGCCATTGAGTCAAATGCTGTCCAGGGTGTTTCATAGCAATTGTTAAAGGGGCATGGAACTGGTGTAAGTATTCCTTATAGGATGAGACGTCAAGGAGAAAGAAGACAAATGTTAGATCGTATGATGTCATGTTTTGAAGAGACACGTCTAACGTATGATTGAGAGAGAGTTTAGTTAGTATTAGAGATCTCACAAGTATCAGGAATAACTGAAGGTTGTCTCTAGCACCGAACAGTCATACTCATTAGGACTTCAACGGCACTATCAAACGCTAATGACAAACTCGACCAAGATGTACAACCCAGGTTGACGAGTAAATTCTTACGAGCGAGCCTCTATATCTACTCTTTACATTAACACGACACCAATTTTTTCATCGGGACGGCGAGCCGACACCACGCATAATCCAGTGAAAGGCGAGCGTAAAAGACTCATAGTATGTTGTGTGAAAGGATCTCTCTGAAATTGTTTAGAGCGCCTCTACGGCGCGGGGCCGCCACCCTCCCCCCCTTCCTGACATTGATCGCTGGCATTGCGCTATCACCACACATTGCCACCCAACACACCACTATTTTCAACAAAATTGTTTGAACGACTATAGTTTGCTATGTTATTGTTATAGGTACCATAGAGTACTTACTTGTAAGAAAATCAGACGCGAGAATATGAGTTGCTTCTAAGATTGCAGCTACATATTGTGAATCACATATTAACACTATGACACGTTACATATATGGGTGCACATTCGCGCGCAGGATCTAACGAGTGAAACCACAAACAATGCACTAAAAAAAGCACAAAAGGAGAGTACTAAAGAGTGCCAGACTATGCGTAACTCAGAGTCTACAAGATCACATATTCACAGTATTCTATGCGAGCGGGCTGTTGCTTGTCTGAGCGAATGACAAATTAGCCAAACTTTGCAGAGACCAGTTGCGCTGTCTCTGAGGAATGTATGTTGTATAAAGCAATTTAACACAGTTCATAGAGCTAGAGCGAGAGAGACGAGAGAAGCGAGTTAAATGAATAGAAATCGGGAGAATTTGAACTCGAACTATAACAATGAAATTACTTAGCGAATAGCACGAACGAATCATAATATATATCGCGCGCAACAGGAGCAGATAAACGAACACCAAACCAGCCTCGAAAGGAACCAGATGTTAGCGACCATCTGAATAAGCGAGTTATATAGAGCTAATAAATATAGGCGAAAATAATTGAGAGACAGGAGACTTGCTATATCTGAGAGTCAGATACCGACAGGATAAATATATCTTTCACACAGTCAGCGGATCTCGATAATTTATATACTCGATATAGTCTAGCGGTATTTGTATATCGAATATGGATTTTATCAAACTTCAGGAACTGAAAGTTTCCGATAAAGATTAATCTACGTTACTCTAATATTTGAATATATCCGATTATCCGAGCACCTACAACAACTGATTCTAAATGCGTGTCGGTTTCTTGATCTGGCTCGTCACATCCACAAAAGCCATTGCATAACCTACTATATATGTTATTCCACTAGCGTACACGTGCGGAACCGAGACTACAAATTACAGCATCACCTACGCTATTCGAGGCGCGGGCGGTGCGATAGCGCGTCTTCACGATGACTTGATACAAAAGAGAAATACACTATCCGAACTGTGAACAATGGACTTGATCAGACAAGATGTGATTTTCCGGTCTGTCGCACACCTATCCAGCATTTCACTGCAACAACTGTCTGCGAAAGTTCTAGATCGGTGCAATTCGTCTATGCAAGAATCATTTTCGTGGAGCACGCGAGTATAGAGACCTAAACAGATGTACAAGCAGGAGGATATTACTACCACAGTCACACATGGAGATAGAACTTGTTAACAATGCTGTCTCCGCGATTAGCAGGAGCTACGGACATTACAGCCAGTATATCATCTGAAAATTATAAAATTTAGTTATGAATAGTCGTACACATTATGAACCGTATTTACAATCAACAATTGAAGTGTGACCACGATGAATTAACAGTTACATATACTCCTCAATTGTGCATTCTGTAATTTAATATTATGTAAGCTAGATATACTGCAATTATACTTTCAATTTACAGTTAAAAAGACTAGCAGTGCGCTCATTGTTATCACGTGCAGTCATGACACTACTATCCCGCTATCAGAGTATGGATAAGTATTAGTGAACGATCACAGGAAATCGCGAGCATAAGGACATTCTTACAATACCTAGAAGTCAAGGGTCGAATGTTATATCTCATCGATGTATCTATGTTGACTGTTGGTGTGTGAGTGCAAGAAATCTTTTTTGGCCACTCAGGTGCTGGCGCCTCTGTTCACTCTTCCGAAACCAGCCTTACCTGACGTTCATCACGCGATTGAGTGTCATGCAATAGAATGGAAAATTATACTTGTGTGGTCCTTCTGTTGATGTCTCGAACCTATTTTCTCACATTGCCGCTCCGTGTATAAATGATGCCTTAAAGGGGCATGGACACGTTCTGAGCTAAAAATGTTCAAATTTTAGATTTCCATTTTTAATGTTTACAATGCTCACTTAGGGTATTTCTAATGTTACAGAAAATTTGAACGTCATTTGTTGAATTAGAAGTGAGATACAGCACTTGCAATTCTCACTATGTAAACAAGGCTCGAGTCATGTTTTTGTTTACCTACATTAAATATGCTAGTACACGTTCCGTTTAAAGTAGATTTTTTCACATTACAAGTTCATTCTGAACATAATTAAACAGTTCCTAGTGATTCTCACATCTCATTTTGTTTTAAACATGGTATTTTCTGTGAAGCAATCTTTATGTAAACAATAACAAGGCTCGAGCCTTGTTTACATCGTGAAGACTTATAAGTGCTGTATCTCACTTGTAACTCAAAATGACGTTCAAATTTTTGCTGACCATTAGAAATATCGTAAGTGGGCATTGTAAACATTAAAAATGAAAATCTAAATCTAAACATCTTTAGCTCAGAACGTGT
>CAJDSM010018548.1:0-14572 GCA_903981925.1 Ostrea lurida
CTTCATATCATATTGCACTCGGGTCCCCTTCACCTAATGGATATATCCTCGGTTAAAATTAAGTTTTGTAACAACAACAACATCCATCGTCGCACCGGCCTTGACCTTTTGATAATCCCCTGCATCAATTTTAAAAAATGCTTCAAAATAATAGCTTAGATTATTTAAGGAAAGTTTACTTTTGAATAGAGAATTAGAGGCTAATTGCAATAGTTGCTTAACCACAAACTTAGAAAGAAGTGAATTGGGACGCTAATAAACTATTTTTCCTTGCATGTATTCAACTGAAGCAGATGTGATCTCCCTTTAGATTAAGTGATGGATCAAACGACTTTAGAAATATGTATCAAATTGCGTTAGCTCTATTACATGAATGTTACTTTGATGAACAACTTTTAAATTTGTTATTATGCCCCATGATCGAAGATCGGGGGGCATATTGTTTTTTGTCCTGTCGTCATTTGTTCATTTGCCCTTCTGCTTCTGTCATTCTTGTCTGAAACTTTAACCTTGGCTATAACTTTTGAATGGTAAGTGCTAGGGCTTTGATATTTCAATGTATGTTCCTTATGACAAGACCTTTCTGATGGGTACCCAAAATTTTACCTCCTGACCTTGACTTTTGAAGTTTTGGACCTACTTTTTTTTTCAAAAAACTTTTAACCTTAGTTTAACTTTGAATGGTAAATACTAGGGCTTTGATATTTCACATGTATATTTCTTTATGACAGAACCTTTCCGTGGGTACC
Organism: Ostrea lurida; assembly: GCA_903981925.1. Classification (NCBI taxonomy): domain Eukaryota; kingdom Metazoa; phylum Mollusca; class Bivalvia; order Ostreida; family Ostreidae; genus Ostrea; species Ostrea lurida. The sequence goes on from CAJDSM010018548.1 coordinate 750, forward strand.
AACACCCCCCCCCCCCCCCCCTTTGTTGACCTTCCTGACCTTGACCTTGAGTTTTGACTACTATCAAAAAACTTTAACCTTAGCTATAACTTTGAATGAAAAGTTACTAGGCTTTGATATTTTCAAAGTATGGTTTCTTATTTTAACAAGACCTTCCAATGGGTACCAAATTTTTTGACCTCCTTTCCTTGAACTGAATTTGACCTACTTTTCAAAACGTTTAACATTAGCTATAACTTTATTAAATGCAAGAGTTAGGATTCATTTATTTAAAACAAGTGTATTCCTTATGACGGGTCCTTTTTATCGGTACCAAAATGTTTGACCTTGACCTTAAAATTTTGACCTACATTTTTAAAAATTAACATTGGCCATAACTTTGAATGGTAAAGGGATAAACCTTTCATATTTCACATGCATAATCCTAGACAAGCTCCTTCCACTGTGATGTGGAATATGGGGGCATTTGTGTTGTCACAAACCACATCTTGTTTTACTGAATATTATTCCTCAAATGTTTTGGGGGGAAAAAAATTCAAAGTTACACATTTCTATTAGCATCGTGTGTTTGTACCCCCCCCCCCCCCAGGAAAAAAAATAAAAGTGTTTTGCCAATTCTCAGAGAATAGTTTAATGTGGGCTATGTTTTTTTATACCTTATATTACAGCAAGAGTTCCAAAATCAGCTTCGATTACCGCTGTCGTGTGCAAAAAAAAGTTCTCAGTACAAGGTGTTTTTTTTTCTCAGCTAAAAGAAAATTCTCAAGTCTGTAGGTCTCAATTTTATATGAAGTTCTCAGCTGAGAATTATTTTTATGCCCCCACCAAAAATGGCCGGCGGGCATATAGTGTTACCCTGTTCTGTCATTGTGCCATCCTCCGGCATTCCGTCCTTCCGTTCATCATTTGGTTCCGTTCATTATCTCTGGCAATGGTTCAAACATTGAACTCAAATTGGTATATGATATGTCACAGGAATATGCAGGTCAAGTTTCGAAGTTGGTCATCGGTCCGATGATTTTTTGCAGAGTTAGCCCTCTTGAACTTAGAAAAAACTCAGAAATTTTCATTTCCGTCATTGTCTCTGCAACGGTTGCACACATTCAACTCAAATTTGGTACATGATACGTCACCAGGAATATGCAGGTCAGTTCGAAGGTTGGTCAGGTGGTCCGATTCTGAGATTATGTTGACAGGTTAGCCCTCTTGAACTAGAAAAAAATCAGAAATTTTTCGTTTCCATATTATCTCTGCCAATGGTCAACACATTCAACTAAATTTGGTATATGGATACATTCACAAGAATATGCAGGGTGCAAGTTCGAATTTGGCAACTGGTCCGATGATTTTGACAGAGTTAGTCCCTCTTGAAACTTGGAGAAAAAAAATCAGAAATTTTTCGTTTTCGTTCATTTATCATCTATGCAAGCGATGCACACATTCAACTCATAAATTTGGTATATGATAGTTCACAGGATATGCAGGTCAAAGTCGAAGTGTCATGGTCAATGATTTTTTTGAAACAGAAGTGTAGCCTTCTTGAACTTAGGAAAAAGATCAGAAATTTTCGTTTCTGTTTCATTATCTCTGGCAACGGTTGCACACATTCAACTAAAATTGGTATATTGGATACGTCACAGGGAATATGGCAGGGTCAAGTTCGAAGTTGGTCATGGTCCGATGATTTGACAGAGTTAACCCTCTGAACTTAGAAAAAAATCCAGAAATTTTCCGTTTCCGGTCATTGTCGCTGCAACGTTTGCACACATTCAACTCAATTTGGTACATGGATACGGTCACAGGAATATTGCAGGTCAAGTTCGAAGTTTGTCATGGTCCGATGTTTTTTGGACAGTTTAGCCCCTCTTGAACTTAGAAAAAAAATCAAGACAATTTTCGTTTTCCATTCATTATTCTCTGCAATGGAATTTCAACCAATCACACATCCTCTCCACGTCGAGCTCTTAAAAGTTGTATATGTGATACATCACAAAATATGCAGGTCAATATTAGAAAAAAAACTCTCGCGAAGTTGGTTTCTCGAGGACAATATTTTTTGACAGAGTTAGCCCTTCTTGAACTTAGAAAAAAATCAGAAATTTTGCGTTTGCCCGGCTTCGTCAATACGGTTATCTCTGCAATGGTTGCACACATTTCAACTCAAATTTGTATATGGGTATGTCACAGGAAGAGCAGGTCAAGATCGAAGTTGGTCATGGTCCAATGATTTTTGACAGATTAGCCCTCTTGAACCTTATCGAAAAAAAATCAGAAATTTTTTCGTTTTCTTTTCATTTATCTCTGCAACGGTTGCACACATTCAACTAAATTGAGTAATATGGAATACGTCACAGGAATATGCCAGAGTCAAGTTCGAGTTGAGTCATGGTCCGATGATTTTAGACAGAAGTTAACACCTACTTGAACTTAAAGAAAAAAAATCAGAATTTATAATCGTTTCCGTTCATTATCTCTGCAAGGCGTCGGCTTCTGGCTCAGGCGAGTGCTCTAAACTCAAATTTGGTATATGGATACGTCACGGGAATATGCAGGTCAAGTTCGAAGTTGGTCATTGGTCCGATGATTTTTGACAGAGTTAGCCCTCTTAACTTAGAACAAAATCAGAACATTTTTTCCGTTTCCGTTCATTATCTCTGCAACTCAAATTTGATCATATGGATACACGCCACCAGTTCATGCATATGAAAAACATTCAATTTCAACCTTACGAATTCCCTTCATTAGACTTCACTGTAGGCGGGGGCATTCGTGTCGCACCAACACATCTAGTTTATTCTGAGAACAAAATTGTCTCGAATTTTATTGTTTTATGGTCATAAGGCCTGGAAGACGCCCTGCAGCATCCTACTTTGGTCTGATTGTCCTACTCTCTCTGTAACGGCGATTACTGAACACTTGGGTGTTGACGTTCTGGGAAGTTCCAGGGTTTCCTAAGAATTACAAGTTTCACTCAAATGTCAAATATCTCTAGTGGAATAATATTTCAATCCCCAGAGGGCATCTAAAATTAACTCTATTCTAGGAATAGGATGACTATCCTTTATAGTGATTTCTTTTAGTTTCCTAAAGTCAATACAAAACCTAATGGAGTTGTCATTCTTCCTCACTAGTAGGAGAGCTCCAGGGGCTATCAGACTCCTCGATCACTCCCGTAGCTAACATTTCCTTAATTTCCCTCTCTACAACTTACATTTTTGCAAGGGGAATCCTTCTAGGAGCTTGCTTAATGGGGCTACTATTCCCAGTATCTCTTCAATGATGGTAATCTCCCATTCCTGACCTTGACCTAGTGGTGGCTTCTCTTCTTTATGCAAGGGGGTTACATGTAAGGGTATTTTGATCATGGGTCATCCCTCTGTTAATACCATTGGCTCTTCTTGTCCCATTAGAGTTTAGGGAGCTAAAATTTTGGTTTTCGCATTCATTATCTGTGTGCAGTGATAAAGGATATGAGGATACATTATTTATGTTCTTACCCCTTACTACCCGTGGATCTTGTTCCCAGGAATTAAGGGCTTAAAGATATCATTTTCAATATCTCCTAATTTCCCATCAATTTCTTCCCGCATGCTCATAAATTGTTCTCCTATCTTTTGATTTATAATCTGAACAAATTTACTTTAAAAAAAATGCTCTTGCAGTGCTCTAATTAAAGACACATTTGCTTTTTCAGATACAGGAGAGATTGTTGCCGAGAAACCTCCTGTGAGAGTTGGGAGTTTCCTGTCGTCCATAAAAGATTTATTGGGACTGAAAGATTGCCGGCTTGCGGGTCTGAAAGTGACTTCCCCTGAATCCTCAGAATCTGACATTGTTTGTGATTTTCTGTATTTGTGCAATAAAATTTGGGATTGGTTTTTATTGAATTTCAAATGAAATAAAGTCAACTAAGAATGTGAAAATTGTTCTAAATAAAGGACAATAAAAGTATCCCACTTCTGACACCAGTGTTGCGTTTTACCCACTCCTGAGAGAAAGAGAGAGTGTGTGTGTGAACAAACAAACGTGGGCTTTCCATTCCTATACGTCAAACCTTGTCTCATTGAAGAATAATGTAATTTATTTGCACTATGCACAATATAAAAAAATAATAATAGGAAAATCACAATGCTGCCATAAGTCACTCCCGCAATGACCAATAAAATGTGCTACATAACCATAATATTTGCCAGCCACTTGTACCTTAAATGATATAAATTAATTTAACATCCCTAAATATACTAAATCCTAACACCCATTGGCCATTGGGTTTCCCATGAATTGGCCTCCCACTGTATGATGGGTTTCCCACTATACGCGATGGGCTTCCCATAGGGGTAACACTATAACAAATATATCTAATTAATTATAATTACCCTTCTGCCTTGTCTTTCTTCCATTTCTATTGATGGGAGCTGGGAATAATTACTTTAACTTGGGAAGACTTGTCTTGCTGTTCAGTGCTGAAGTTTGAATATGACTGCAAATGAATCAGTGGAGCTCGTATTTATACCCTTTTGATACCCATGGGTAGCCTCAATCAACCAATCATTAACGCAAATCGACACGTCGGGTATAAACAAATGGGAAAATGCACGTAGATGGGCTAGCTAATGGAAACTTGTTAATACTAGAGCTAAACAGCAACGTAACCTTCATAAAATTGCAAGTACAAGTAGTTACTATCGTGATAATTCGATATGAATAGTGAATTGTAACATTCAATGATAAAAAATGGCGGTTAATGCACTCGAGAACTCGGGATCGGGCCGAATTACGACGTGATGGAAACGGCCATATGAGCTGGAGTGATTCAAATACACAAAAGTTAAGACCGAATTTCGCAACACATGCACGGCATTGAACAGGTGCAACAGGTTTTGATTACTTACACAGGACACATTTTGTGCTGTTTTGAGAAAATTTTCCAAGATGTAGTGAGCCACCTTTAAATTGAAAGAGTGCGTTTACGTTTTGTGAATTAGCAGGGGTGGGGTGGGTTACCATTTGTGATGTGCTCTCTCTCAATCTGCATATTTAGTAGGTATTCCACCCTCTTATTCTGTCCTTAAATGTGGGACATAAACTCCCTGAATCATATTACTCGGATTATGCAGAGGAAGGCCTCTTTTGATTTTTCAAATTATTAGGGGGCCCTTTTTGATTTGTCAGTGTTTAGTTACCAGATTTATTTCTCTTTATATTTAGCAAGTTACAAACCCTGCCACAAGACCACTTCCTGATCTACCAGGTCAGAGAGCAGATATTCCGGTTCAAAGGTCACGTGATCACCATAGACTACGCAGGGACAGTTTCCTTCAATCTCTGAACAATGGACCAGCGGATAACTCTGGAAATCAGAGGAGTTCAAATAATTACAATTCCAGTGCACATTCCTCCCAAGATGCATACAGTTCCTCCCAAAGGCCTAACATTTCCCAAAGTGCCCCCAGAATGGAGCAGAGGTTACCCTCTCGGGGGGACAGTGCAGCCAGCAGTGTTCGAAATGTGGAAAGGTGGCTGGAGAATTCGGTGATAGAATCTCAGGGTCCCCCTCCCAGAGGGAGGATTCATTCAGACAGATCTGACTTCAGTGACCATGTTCCCTCCCCCTCCCCACCTGGCAGTTACCATAGCGACGAGGAAATCCCCCACAGGTGTGTTTAAAAAGCCAGTAGTTTAATGATTAACGAGTGAGAGTATGATATTCTGCGTATTGAATTTCAAAGTTTCATTGTAATTATAGTCGTTGTTTATTCATGATTTAAAAAAATGAATTGAAAGAACTATTTTTATAAAAAGTGAAGAAAAAAAAGATTATTTTGTAGCTCGCATGGAATGAAAGCATTTCAAGTTCATCTCCAGAACCACTTATCCAATTTCAACCAAATTTAGTACAAAGACGAAGCATGGTATCCAAATATCAGTTAGATATCACAGAAAAAGGGATGGGGTATCTACGAAAAATTCCCTCTCAAGAACCACTATTGGTCAAATTAATATGTATTGTAGCTCGAAGTTCATTCAAATCCAGACTCCTGGGGCAGGGATGGGGTCAAAAATACTCAGAAAAAAATGATGTGGCTGATACCTCCAAATCAGTTTGACATAGCCATGGTATTCAAAATATCAGTGTTCGAGATACTTCAGTTCAACTGATATATGTTTGTATTTAGTCAGATTGCAGGATAAGAAAATCTTTATAAATTTACTATAGTAAAGACCTTTTTTCTCCAGACCACCCCCACAAAGACAGAAGGTTTCCTCACGAGCCCCAGAAGAGAACCACTATGCAGTCAGTAACCCGATGCCGTTCAACATAGCAGCGGCCATTGATCCCACCTACCACCGCCGAGCTCACGAATTCCAGCCGGACGAGACGGAGGCCAAAGTCCCCGTTACCCTGGCCAGCTCCCTGCCGATCACAGGTAAACCATAATGTCTGGGAATGCATGAGTTTACTTCAGTCACACACAACTCTACCCCTCGTCTGTATACTCCAGTAACTCTGAATAATTCCTTCCTTTTAACGAATGTGTCCTTGGTTTCCTCAGAAAACGGCACTCTTTTGCACATTCATCAGAAAAAATGCCTTCACTGTAGTCTTAGTTACTGAAATACATTTCAACTGATCAATTTTAGTAAAACAAGAATCTCTTTATAAATGGAAGTTTTTGTATATAGTATTACTTCCTTGAAAAATACCACTTCTTTATGCATATTTCATCTTTGAATTAACTGGTGATCCTTCATTTGAAGGTATTGATTAGAATAAAAAACTTTCAGAAATATACATGCATGACACTTGTACATTTCCTGTAGATTTACTGTGACATCATTTCTGTGTACCATTTGAACCAGTAAATCCATTGGTGTGGTGGATCTGTAGTTATTAAACAAATTGCCTTGGTGTCTTTGTCTGTTTTCTGCTATTAATCACCTCAGAGATGTTTGGTGTGAATGCACTAACCAGTCTGACCTTTGACACAGAATCGGAACTAGAATGGGACCCCTCGCTACGTGGAAGCCTTAGGCGACCAAAGGGAACTTGGAATCAAATGGCCTATCAGCGAGGATATATTGGGGGTATGATGGTTCAATGAATAAATGTGAATTATACAAGCGTTATGTTTACCAGTGTACTCATTGTTTAATGAATGTTGATTGGAGTTTTGATTGAGTTTGCATAAGATGCCACATTTGTAATACTGTTGTTTAGTATTAACACAAATGTGAATGCATACTTACATGCATACAATAGAATGATATACATACGTATTCAGTATGCATGGGCAGGTGTATAGTATATGTATTAAAATAGAAAATATTTTTAAAAGTTCGGTTAGATGCATACTAAAAGGAAGAAAAAAAATAGAATCTTGACTCTCCATAAAATCTACTGTTACAGTAAAGTGAAAACTGCAATATTCACAGAGAATTGAAAAGGAAATGATTCTCAAGTTTTTTTTACTAACAAATTGTAGACTAGATTTGTAGATTGGTAGCAATAGAGGGTAGATAGATTGTCCACCATAAATTTGTTTATAATGGCACCATCACATAGATAGATGTATGCATGACATTTTCTATTTCGTTTGAATGTTTCACTGTTTATGCAAACTTTCATGAATTGCCATGATTTGTATGTTTGAATGCTGTCTGAAATATGTCCATTTAGGACACATTAGTTCTTTGGGTCATCCAGCTATCATTTAATTTTATATTTTAAGTGATTACCTAGCGCCGATTCTCATTGGTTAAAGCACCTTTTTTAAAAGAATTGAGGTGATTTTTCGATCACGTACCTGAACAACAAGTAAAGTCTAATGAACATTATTTTGTTGTTGTAATATAAAATTAAATGATAAGAAATAAATCTTGTATTTTTTCGGGTGATATGCAGGTTATCACCGAGATTTTAGACGGTAAAACTTTTCATCAATGCGCTTTTGCACATTGATGAGTTTTACCGTCTAAAATTCAGTGATACCTGCATCATCCGAAAAAATATAAGATTCATTTCTTATTTCACGTAAGTTTGTAACAAAATTGACATGTGCAAATTATCCAGATTACACAAATATACTCTCTGCAAATGAAGTGTGGGGAGAGAGTGTTATACTGGGAGCCACCATGTCCATTTGTGCATGGCCAGTTTTTATGCCCCTGGAATTTTTATATGGGGGCATTGTTTTTCGCCAGTCCATCTGTCTGTTTGTCTGCAAAACATTTCACATGTGTATTACATATGACAAGCTCTTTCCACTGGTAGCAAAACTTTTGACCTCGTGATTTTGAAATTCGACCTACTTTTCAAGAGTTTCAATATTGGACATTACTTTTGAATGGTAAGTGATAGGGCTTTTATATTTCGCATGTTTATTCCTTATGACAAGCCCCTTCCACAGGAGGCTTTCAAGGTCATATATATATAGAGAAAATAAACCAGAATATAGAAATGGAAGAGAAAAGGTTTAAAATTAATACACCGTACATGTCATTTACAGTCCTAGAAATGCCATGATCCTATCCCAAAGTCATATGAATAGTTTAAAGACAGCTGGCAGAAAAAAGTCCACAGTTTGGTCAGACCATCTTTCCAACAAAGAAAAAGATGCTCATACTTTAGTAATTGAACACAAAGATTGCTTTTGGTATGTAGTGCCCCGATCTTGCATTTGGAAAATTCAAGGTCTCAAACAAAAAATGGGATATCATTTGTTTTGACAATATCTATTTAGCAGGAAACTTTTAGACAGTCGGACTTGACACAATGGCTGCCGATTATCACTTGTACGGTATTGGGATTTAATATGTCAAGGACATGTAGTAAATGTTAAGGTCTTTCAGAGAAAAAGGGTGTAAATTTTTTTCAAGCTACATGTACAAGAATGAATAGGTATTAAATGTTGGCACATAGAAGGTCTATTTTGGACTCTTTTAAAAATTGATTGACCTTAAAGGGGCATGGACACGTTTTGAAGGCTAAAAATGTTTCAAATTTTAGATTGCCAATTTTGACGTTTAAAAATGCTTAATCAAGTTATTTCTAGTGGTCAGCAAAAATTTGAAAGTCAGTTGTTGAGTTACAAGTAAATATACAGTGCTCACAAATCTTCACTTTGTAAACAAGACTCGAGTCTTGTTTATGTTTACAAAAAGATTGATTCGTAGAAAATATGTTAAAACAATATGAGATGTGAAGAACACTAGACACTGTTTAGTTGTGTTTAGAATGAACTAATTTGAAAAAATCTGCTTTAAATGGAATGTTTAGTAGCATATTCAATATATGTAAGCAAAATCATGGCTCGGGCCTTGTTTACAATAACAAAGAATTGTAAGTGCTGTATCTCACCTGAAGTCACAGATGACATTCAAATTTTTCCTGACCATTAGAAATATCTTAGTCAAGCATTGTATACATTAAAATTGGCAATCTAAAATTTGAACATTTTTGTTCAAAACGTGTCCATGCCCCTTTAAGGTAGCCCACTACACTAAAGCTTGTACTCTTTATAACACAACGTCACAAGATGGCGTTTTAAATAGTTTGTGAAATAACTTGTTTCGATCAATTTGATTGTATAACTTCATAGCTCAGTAGGTAAAGCATCGGTTTGGTAAACCGCAGGTCCCGAGTTCGAATCCGACAGGGACTTTTGTTCATATTTACTGCGAGGAATTTTTGAAAATCATATTTTTTGTATTCAAATTTCATATTTTCCACCATTTTCCACATGAATAAATATTATATATCATCATATCATTCATAATTAAATCTTATCTTGCTGTTTTGCGAAACTTTTCCCAGATGTAGTGGGCCACCTTAAGGCAATTTATAAAAGTGAAGGTCATAGGAGCTCAAACATTACTTTTTAGTGTACAGATGCCAGAATTTCAAATATGGCATTGAAATATTACCCTGTTTGAATGTATTCTTTTGGGGATGTTGGTCAAGCTGGGACAGGTCAAATTCATTTTTAAAATATTGGTTTTTTCCTTTATTTTGCCTGTGTAACTACATGTACAACAAAACAGGCCTCCATCTTTATTGTCTATCAGATTTGTTGGCTATGGGTGACACCTGTTTTCTGTGTGTGGAAATGGATATTTGTTCACTGAGAAAAATTACTGAGTAAGAAATACATGTGTAATAAATGCTTTCACTAATGACTTATTTTCACAATTCTTCATCAGATACTGGGGTTTCTCGAGATGACAGTTTCTCACAAGAAGGACCCGTTATATCACCATGGCAACCGGTACAAGGACAGAAAAGGTCAACTTTAGATAAACAGAAGAGAGCATCGACTGGTAACGCTAAGCATGACAAAGCAAAAGGAAACTGCAAACAGCAGTAAAGAATGAAAGGGAAAGTAAGCTAGCCAAACACAGGGACAAAGTGAAAGTAAACTGCAAATAGCAGAAAAGAATGTAAGGGGAAGTAAGCAAGTCAAACACAGGGACCAAAAAGGGTAGTCATACAATATTGTATTCGTCTCTACTGTAGCCATTGTAACTGTCTGTCTTGTAGTCAACATGGTGTACATGTACATAGGAGAGTTTATTTCAATACGTGGTACTGTTTCCTCGATGAAGTTACAAATGTATGATTAAATCCTGCAATGCATTCAGTATGCGTAAAGGTATTGCTTAGATTGGTTTGGCCGTTAGAGTTGGTATTTTTGTGATTTTGGCTCGCTCCATAAAAATATGATTCTGCACTCATCTGATGCTATATTTTGTCTGAAAGACACTATTTGAATTCAATACTTAAATACACTACACCTATTATGTATTCACAGCTTTTATAAGTGTTCTTTTTTTACATTTTTTCCAAATAGACTATGAGCTTTATTGTGTGTGGATCACGGGTGAATAGAGTATTTCAAAACTTTATTACAGAGGCAGATGGAAACCATAAATGAAATCTAAAACCAAGTAAATTAGGCTCTTGTACATAAAAAAAATGTTGTTGAAATTTATGGAAAGTCAGTTTGCTTCAATGTTTTAGTACAAGGCAATTTCGTTTTCATGTAGTAATGAAAAGCATCTTTAAAGTTAGAAATACGGAAAAACATTTACACATAACAGTGTCTTCCAAGTGTCTTGATATTATGATTCTGAATTTTTTCTCCAAGCACAAGTAGTTATATATTCTAGAGAAGTAGATGCTTCACGGTATTGCTTGGTGTAAATTATGGTATTAAATAAAGCAGAGCTTTGTGTATGTAGGTTTGGACCGGATCTAGCAAAGTTATCTGACATCTCAAGAACTAATCCAAACCCTCGTGCACCAATATTTAATGTCATTGACCTATTCCTCCATTCCCCCCCCCCCCCCCCCCCCCCCCCCCCCCCCCCCCCCCCCCCCCCCCCCATATCATCTGGTTTTAAAACACTACCCCACCCAAAAATAAAAAACACTATTAAACAGTGAGTTTGAATCCTATGGAAGGCAATAGCACCCTTTTCTGGCTGCATCTACTTCATTTCAATGAAAAAAAAGGAGGAAAAAAATAACCCAAACCAAACTTGTAAATTTTTAAGATTATACATGCATATTGTGGATGTTGTGTGATAGGATATGTTGCAAGTGAAAATTATTTGGAAGTATTGAAATACAGAGCTGTGATAGACATGTTTATTTGTGTTAGAATTGAATTCACACTGTGGAATTTTGTTCGATCATTTGCTTTAGTGAGTGAAGGGGAGAAAGAAATGTGCAGGAATTTTTGTTTTTATCCCACATTTAGAAATAGAAAAAAAAATAATAGGTGAAGTATTTTGTATAAGTAAAAAAAAAAAATTAATCAGTGTGTTTCAAAGTATTTTTATTTTCAAATGTTTACATATTATACATATAGTTCTTCATTGAGCCTTTGAAAACTTACACATGTTTGATGTGAAATTAACATATTGTACTAATATCATCCAATTTGAAAAAGTCAAGTGGACTTTACCTTAAAATTGTCATATTACATACTTGTGTCGAACCTATCAAATGTTTGAATTCATTTTTTTTAGTCATTATATAGATTTATTTATTCTTGTTTTGTTTGAACTTGTATTGATTGTAAACATTTTACACACTTTACATTATATTTGTAGTTGAAATATTCATGTATACAATTTTTTTCTGATAAATTCAATATAAATATATTCAATTAAAAATTATAATAGCCTTCAAGTGTTAGTTTTACTGATTGCCATAACAATTTTTTAATGGTTCAATTTTGATGTTAAAATTCAAAATATAACTCGTTGAAAGTTGACAACCAAAATTTGGACTTTCTGAATGCAACGATAAGAGCAATATTTTAGCCCTAATTCTATTACACTGTATTTTAACAAAGACTCAAGTCTTTTGTATGTTTATAAACAAGCCAGTGAAATGTTCATTTTGTATTTAAAGCATTTTAATGTCATACATGTAGAGTCACAAATTTCACTTAAAATGACACAGTTTACCTAAAGAATACAGGTAGTTGAAATGTGACATACATGATGTACTTAGATCAATATAGACCATAGATTTTGAAAAGTTTGTTAATTACATACCACAACCTTTGTTTACACAACAAATAGTGAATTGTACAATGAGCTTAATTCTGTCATAATGTGTAACCTTGAAATTTTTGTGAAACCTTGCAAAAACATTATACACAATATATTTTGATCATTAAAAATGAAAAACAAACTTTGTGGGGAAAATCGTAAATTGGTCCCTTTAAAAGTACATGGTACAGAACCACATGCATCATGCCAAAGTTGACTTGCTCACATTTGTACAGCTGAAGATATAGGGGGGGGGGGGGGGGGGGGGGGGGTTAATTTTTTAACGCATATATTAAGTACATGTACCTAAAATGCTGGTCTTGGTGGTAGTCATATTGTCTTAAAAGAAAATTGTAGCCCCAATCACAAAATGGGAATGGCAATTTGAATGAAAGTGAATACAAAGTATTGGGATATAGAAGATCATGTTTATTTTACAAAGTTTTGATATCCCCCATGCTTTTTCCTCATTATGGGCCACGGATTGAAATAATGTATTTAAAAGTTTGAGAATTGGTGGTTTGTTGCATAGAATCCCTTTATAGTGTGTTGCTGAATCCACTCTTGAATAATATTTGAAACAAGAGCCTTTGAGAAACTGTACACTACAATGCATGATGAAAGCACAGGATATCACACCAGACACATAACTTACGCAATATCTTTCTGGACAGGCTGTTGATGCGGTTTTTTGTACATAACATTTTTAATACTGGTTTGTAGAATAATCATTTTGTAATAGTAAATGCTGTACAGTATACCAAAGTTATGTCATGGGGGTAAATAACGGTTTAATTTGAGATTGCTGTAAACAGTGTTGTTTGTTAATGCCTACACAGGCCGCATAGGCCATGGCATGCGCGATGTAATTTTGCTCGTGTACGCCGTCAAACAGGTGCGCCATTGGTCCGGTAGCGTAGACAGGGACATCCTCTCCACTGTGGGTCTCGTAAAGCAAGGGGACAGCACTCACTTGTCTGTAGTTGTTGTTTGCTGGAATAAAATACGTAGTGAGAATCGTAAATGCATCGTTGAGAATTAACATGCATGTGCATAGGCGGATTTAGAAGGAGGGGCCTTGCGCCCCCCCCCCCCCCCCCTTCGTGATCAAATTTATTTTGTATAGGAATACAGCTTAATAAAACCCATAAAAATAACATTAAAAGCGCTTAAACCAGGATATCCCTCCCCGGCCCCGTCTTGGGCATCATCCCAGACCTCTAGCCTATTTGCCCCCCCCCCCCCCCCCCCCCCTTTTTAAA
>CAJDSM010018550.1:15876-34448 GCA_903981925.1 Ostrea lurida
ATGTTTTTGTTTACCTAGATATAGAATATGCTAGTATATGTTCCGTTTAAGGCATATATTTTCATATTACAAGTTCATTCTGAACACAATTAAATAGTTTCTAGTGATTCTCACATCTCATTTTGTTTTAAACATATTTTCTGTGAAGCAATCTTTATGTAAATAAAAGCAAGGCTCGAGCCTTGTTTACATACGAATTATAAGTGCTGGATCTCACTTGAAAGTCAACAAATGACGTTCAAATTTTTGCTGACCATTAGAAATACAATAATCGAGCTTTGTAAACATTAAAAATTTGGCTATGATAACTAATCTATAGTGTTAGAACTGAAAGCCTGCATATTTGCCGTTCCCATCTTTACTTATTCTGTTGATTGCGCATGTCTCAATTTCGATAAGTTCCGCTTCTTACTTCATAAAATGCGCCCCCTATTGGTTGACTTGGGCGTCCGCTTGTGGTCCAAAGATGTATGTTTGATTACGTTCGTTAAACATTTAACGTATGTTGGTTGTGAATTTATGTATGTTTTGTCTAAGATTTTTTCTTATTTGTTAAACATTTAGACCCGTTGGTTTGAAATATCAAATGTTCGATTAAATTGCAAAGATCGTTTGATGTACATTTTCGCTTGTTAAATTACAATTTACATTGATTTGCAAATTGTCATTTTTGCCCTTTTCGCCGCCCATACATGTGTAGTACGCAAAGAAACCCTCACTGTATAAAAACCATGAGTGCTAAGCGTAGGTCCTAAATTTTGCAGCCCTTCACCGGTAATGGTGACGTCTCAATATGAGTGAAAATATTCTCAATGGGACCGAAAAACAACATAGATCACATCAATCAATCAATCAATCATCAACGGACGACCATTACAAAAAAGGCATCTTCTCCTCTTTTTCTGGAACACGTGGATGCACACGACTAATAAAACATCGGAAATGAAATGATAATTTGAATAAAAATAGACATTATGTATGCAATTCCTACCGAAGCATTCACTTAAGAATATTTATATGTTAGATATACAGAATTTAAAAGCTTCAGCTTTCTACAGGTGTTCCAGATGATTTTGGAACAACTCTACGACAAGACAACGGACTGTATAAAACAACATCGTACGAACCATCCAATAAAAATCAACAATACGAAATCAAGAAATGCTCCACCCCCAAACCTTATCAAGGACACGCCTACAAGCACACCGTCAACACCAAACGTGAATACAAGGACTACGAGCCACGAACGTATGATAATGTGTACGTTTACTCCAAGCTTTATCACGAGAAACCACAGAAAGAGGCACCGCAGAAAGCAGAGACTCCTCCCCCGCAGAAAGCAGAAACACCCCCACCAGTAAGATCTACTTTTATTCAATGAAATGATTTTTACGCAAGGAAGGAAAGTGTAAGAAAGAGTGACATGTTTCTCTATATTAAAGCCCCGATATGTAGGAATTTTGTTCTTCTCTATTAAGTCCCAACATGTTGAAATCTCACACCGAATGCTGAAATGAAAAGATGAGATAACGAACAATGGACTCAAACAACACGGACCTCTGGACACACCATAGGTGTGACCAGATGGTGTGTCCAGGTGCTCAGGAGGAGTAAGCATCCCCTGTCGACCGGTCACATACGCTGTGATGCCCTTTATTTCAATCAGGTAAATGGATTAATCCGCGGTCAAAATCAGTGTATAAAGAACGGCCAAGCAATATGATATGAAACATTTGACCCAATGGCAGATTGTATTGACAAACTAGATCGTTATGACAATTTCAGGATGCTTACAATAAGATAAAGTAGAGTATATTTAAAGTAGATTTATATTAAAAGCAATACTGTACGTCCACTTCCCGTGAAAATATTTGATGTACGCACTATGTCATTGTGTATTTTATACGATAAAAATATTATAATAAACCAATTACCACAAATATAATTCATATTGCAGCCATTTATTAAATCCTTAAGTTCATCTAATTTCGTTTAATAAAGGAACTGTTGCATCGAGTATCAAAATCTTGTCGGCGTAAACATCGACAAGCCTAACTCACAGGGCCTGTGTCGACTGCAAGCGTCATTTGAATAATAGTAGATATAGGCCTATAACAAACACAAATAACGGCCATGATAGATCAAAATACGTACCTGTTTTCTCGGTAAGCCTTTCTGCTTCTTGTGGTGGTTTCTTTTTTCTTTAACTCGTCTCAGGGTTGCGAGACACAAGACGAAAATATAGGTTTACGTTTCAATTTTTTCAATTACAAGCGCCGAAGTGAAGTAAAGCGTTTTACGTATACCCCATAACGACATAAATTTCGAACCAAAAACGGTCGTCGGTTTCTCTCATATCTACGCTTTATTGAGGTGATGCATCCTATATAATTGATGAAAATAAAATAAGATGTCCTCATTTTGAATTTTAGTCTCGGCAGCCTTCCCCACCACTGCCATACAGTGCCGTGGAAACCATCAGACGGTCGTTTTTATTGACTGACCAACGGATAGCTTCACCAGAACAGAGCTACTCTGTATTCAGCTGACCGGGAGAGTACTCCCGCGGAAGTCACGTGATACGGGCTTTCCTGGGGGCGTTCCGTTTATTCCGGGTCGCATGAGTGCCACAACATGACGTCATATTCCCGGAGAAACAGCTCTTGTCCTGTTTGATTTCACCCATGTCAACCTTGTATTTTCTAAATGTGCAATGACTTGATAAAAAAAAGTGCGCTTGGCTTGTATCTTTACAAAAATAAAGAGTCATCTTGACAAAACTAAAATATAAATAAATGAATAATTAATAGTCAAACATCCCTTTTTTGTGTATACCTGATAGTTTTGGAAACACATTAGAGCGGATGTTTTTTGTTTTTGTTTTGGGTTGGCTTCTGTGTGTGTGTGTTTCTTCTCTCTGTTGGCTTCCGTGCATGTGTTTTTAAAGAGATGCATTTTAGGTTTTACAACATTGTTTTAATCGCGGATTTAAATACTTCACAAAAGAAGTCAACCATCCTTTAACAGAACGGTCAGCCAAATCGTGAGATCTTAGATATCTTTTGACTGGTAATATACAATGTCGTGGTAACTTGCTGGCAGGCGTAAACTGATCGATAGAAAAGAACATGAGCTGATAGTCAGAGTGGACATGACGGAAACACCGAGGGAAGGCGCAATATATCTTGGAATTAAGGGTAAGGAGAACAATGACATTTTACCTTCTAAGTTGAGAAAACTATGTATACTTAGCATCACCGTTTTGCTTATATAGGCTATACCTGTTGCCCAATTCATTTGATTTATTCAATAAAATATGTTTAAATTAAAACTAAGTACATATATTCCAAAACTAAGTACATGTATGCCATACATGTGCTATGCTTGCTTTCAGAACATACGTAGCAGTATCTATATATAGTCCGTACATATCGTAAATGCCATTGTATGTCTTATATGAAGAAAAGACTTTTCAAGAAAGAAAGAACATATACGAAACAACCACAGTTTCAACTTTATGATTTGATTTGATTTATTTGGAATATGGCACAAATAACATTATGAGCACTACTAGTATACATTGATAAAACATAAAACAGATGACAAACAGACATTGAAATCAATAACATTTAAGAGCGCATATTAATTCCATGACTAGATTGTTGAATATAGATTAAATGCAATCTGGATAATTTAAAATAATGATGATACATTATAAAAAGTTGTTATATCAGTATGAAAAAATCATAATATTTGTTGACAATCAGAAGAGTTACAATTTTAACTATTAAAAAAATTGATCTTAAAAATGGTGCACTAAATTCCTAGGATAACCCATAAAAGACACGAAATCTTATTTCCAATGGGGTCCTAAACTTCTGGTGTAAAATTTGGAAGCATTATAGATGTTTTTAAGAGAGTTAAAATGCTTAATTATCTTGTTATAATCTTGTTATAGACAAACTGCAAGATGGAGAAAGCGCCAGTATCGTGGATTCTAAGACCGGAATGTACAAAGCTAAAGAATACAAACCAAAACAATATTTACCTACAATCCGGGAGTATAAACCGAAAACCAGAGAGTTCAAGCCCCGGACGTTTGAACCTAAGACAGAGGTCAAGGTTCACACGTATGACAAACTCCGTGAATACGACCATTTCTACGATGCTGAACCACCGGAAGACGAATCGAACAGACCCCCGCCGGTAGGTGGCGACCATACCCTTATGTGTGATGTCATTACTTAATTTGTGGTGCACCATAATATCTTTCAAAGCATTAGTTTTTTCTTTCTTGAAACCAGTGAGTAAACACATCATGATTCTTGTCTAAAGAAAGTTAATACTGTGGTGGATCCACGATTTTTCATAGCGGTGGAAAGCGTGCAATGGCACGATTCGTCAAGGGAGGTATGAGGACTTGCCTACGGAAAATAGTAATTTTGATGAAGCGAAATGGTGAATTCTAAAACGTACTTAGAGAAAATGGTTTTGCAATGGACTAGGATGAAAACATTACTTTGAAATATGTATGCAATAGGACATTCTCCCTGAATCTGCTTCTGTTATATATGATGGAACAAAAAACGATTCCAATCTTGATAATCAGTTTATGGTTTTTCTATATAATACCAAAATATTCTTACTATCGTATCCGATACTAATGACATATACATGTAAGTTTTACATGATTTGCTCTCAAAGAAGACCCATTCATACATTAGACCAAAACAAAATGAGTTTCTTGCTACTCGATTCAAAATCATAATTTGATTTTAGTTAAAAACATTTGCCAAAAGGAAATTTTCCATGAACAGGAAAAAAAGTTTCCCTCAGGTGAAGTCGTGCACAAAGAACTATGCTGCAAGAAGTTGCTTATACTTCAACTATATGTTATTTATTCTCTAGCTTATCTATATCCCCTAAAATTAAAAACAGGCCCATGGGCCACATCGCTCACCCAAGTGACCTTGGTCCTTTCTCCTATTGTGGTCCCACTTTACCCCCGGGGGTCATGACTTGAACAAACCTGAATTTCCACTATGTTAGAAAGCTTTCGTATAAAATTCAGCTTTCCTAGCCCAATGGTTCTTGAGAAGATTGTTAAATGACCCCACCCTATTTTTGTGACTATTTCCCCTTTGAAAGGAGAATGGCCCTTCATTTAAATACGCCTGAATTCTCTTCACCCAAGGATGATTTAAGTTTGGTTGAAATTGGTCCCGTGGTTCTGGAGAATCGAAAATGTGAACAGTTTATAGACGGACGGACGACGGGTGATCAGAATAGCTCACAAACTAAAAATTCTAACAACGAACTTAACAATGAATACGTAATAAATATAACCCATAAAGAGGCATACAATTCAATGTAAATACTCCGTCCTCTCTTTCAGAAAGACCTCCCATTCTTTAAACATAAGAAAGCGTTGGGTTCCATTAAGCGGACGATAGTTATTATGACGCCTCGACAGTAGCGCCACCTATCTCCTCGCAGCCTCGACAGTAGCGCCACCTGTCTCCTCGCAGAAGAAGCGCCACCTGTCCTCCACAGAGAAGAGTTTCTGGGGTTGTGGTTTTGAACACAAGGGAAAAAGGCGTCTTGAACCAAACAAACAACACAAAACAAAACACGTTGGTCTCAGTGGAATGTTTTTTAATCAAGAAATACACATAATTGGCAAGATTATAGCAGATTGTCTACTTTTATCAAAGGCACTTTATCAATGGGACATTAAAGAGAAACTAAGATCAATGTACAGGTATTAGGAAATCTGATTGATCAATAATTTTACACATTTATTATTACATTATTTACTGGCAAGAAAAGCATTAACTAACATGATCATGACTGTTTGCTTCTCGGGAATGTTGTCATTTTTTTAATATGATATACATGTTTATTAATGACGTCAAAAGTGCACTTCAACGTTGCAATCAAGACACTGAATTTACTGGCAAGATTCACCACGGTCTACCGTCTACTCTACACCATACACGTATTAGTCAGTTCAAAGTATGTACACAACTGTATGAAATTACCCTAGATGTGAGACATGACAAACTCCCCAGGTTTTTAATACTTTGTAATTATGTTTCTGTATATAGGTGAAATCTGTTTTCCATGGATATGTTACATCAATAGATAGGGGGAAAATCAATTTTTAAAATGGACTTATTTCAAATTTGCAGGAAATAAAAATCATTTTAAAAAATCATTTTTGTTTTAAAAATTACATGTCATTCAAATCAGAATTTATTTTATTTAAAACAAATGATATGCTTGTAACAATGGAGAGAAAAAAACCAATCTATTGCTACAAATAACAAAAAGATTTACACATGTAAAAGCATACTTGTAGTTTGATGTGGTTATTATGACTTACATACCCTTTAGTAAAAATAATTCTCGTCATATTCTTTAAAAACAACTTGGTAATGTGCGCAAACTCGCCCTTACTCACTCACTCATTCCAATGCAGCGATTGTTCTGTTAGGTACAGTGGAGCCTGCGCCAGTCTAACTTTAAACACCCTGATGTTTGACAACAATCTGAGTAAAACAAGAATAGTTCACAATTGGTTGATATGGTTTAATGCAATAATTATGCTTTATTCGAGCATTGGATTTCTCTCATCTGTGAACATCTCTGACGTCAAAAACGCTGGATATGACGTATTAAGCCTGGCATTATTTGGCACTCACTGTAGGTGGACATATGTTCCGGTTGCTGAAATCACTTTCGGACTCCTCGGCAATTACCGAAGCGGCCTTCAACTGGACGATGTCGCTGTGCGAGGTAATTCCGTTTGACCTTGATTGAAGGTCCTCTTGCTTGATGTCGTCTGGATTCACGGTGACGGGAACTGCTTTTGGTGGCGAGGGTTCAAAAATATGTGGCTCCTGCTTCAGTATAAGATCACTGTCATAGTTCATTCGAAGGACGTCATTTTGCTGCATGTGAGATGTCACGTGATTAATGGAGGGAAGAATCCCGTGCGAGTTCCCGCCAACATGTAGCAAGGCTGGGGGAGGGGAGCTTAGTGCTGCCAATACTGAACTGTGGGTCTGGTAAAGGCTGTAGTTGGATACACTTGGCTTCATGTCCATTCCTAGAAAATAAGTATACATTGTTACTCATGTAAAGTTCATTACACATTAGAAATATGTATAGTTAAAAAAACCATGCACTTAGTGCTCAGTTGTTGTGGCAACAGATGTCAAATTCTAGAAAAACTTCATTTCGTAGAAAACAGAAATATAGTAGCCCTCCCCTTCTTAATATCTGTTATAGTGAAAATTCCCCCAAGAGTATTCTCCCTTTGCAATTGCTTCCTACAGATTTGGTGGTGGCAAGTAATCATACAGCCTTTCATTCTATGGAGAAGTCGTTGGCTGTAGGTAGTGGCCTAGTCGCTGGAGTAAAGGTTCATTCTCAAGTATACATGTAACCGATCATGACAGAATTTCAGCCCACGACTTTTACTCAAATCTAGGCCAGATGTTCATTAGAAGAGAAAAAAAAAAGTATTTTCAATGTACGGACAGTCTAGCCCCATCTTTGAACATAAACACGTTGGTCCCACCTTGCAACAAAACTTGCAGTCGTATCCCTGCCGTTCTACTCAAAATAGTGTTCCCCTTCATCCAAAACTGTTACATATCAAAATAGCTTATTTTTCGTAGAATTGTGTAAATGCAGAAAATACTAAATGACGTTGGATGGTTAAGATTACAATCGGTGGTCACCCTAAACGTAAAGCTTTATTCTATTTACTAGTTTGGGAACGAATATATTGCTCCGGTATTAGATATTTTAAATTGGAAACATTCAACAGTATGTGAAGAAATCTAACGCTTGCATGAGTTATAAACAAATGGAAAAAATGTTCATTGAGGAAAAAATGCCACTGCAAGAAAATGTCCTCATCAAGAAAAAAAATGCACTTCGACTAATCGGACATTTATCTTTATGTGTATATTTCAAGTGCATGAAATTTCTCCGGATAAGTTGTATTGCGAATATTAGAACATTGTACCAAACTCAACGTTCGTTTTGGCTACGTGGATGTTTTAAAATGATTATTCCAACAAAAATATTTTGAACAAAATTTTTGAAACATCTGTCATTTCTGCAGTGAAAAAGAGATTCCCACTAAACAAGCCACTGCTTCTAGTCTGCGCTTTGCGTCATAAACTCGGATGCTGTAAGACGAACCGGTTTGGAATCATCACCTAGCGATTACTATCTACAATTCTCAGACGTGATGGGAATGAAATATAACGCGCACCTGTCGAATGGTTATCGCTGGGATCTGAACGCGCCACGGACAGATCCAGGAGCCCCTGGGAGGGCTGCTGCGGGATGTGGTAGGCGGAGGTCACCTGGGGTGGGGTGTACATGGGCGGGGCCAGTGGCGGCTCCGGCTGATTGTTGTGTAGGTGGTCCTTGGAAGGGGACTTAGATTTCCCGGGGGTCTTTGGTTTCCTCTTGCGTGTTTGAATCCCGTCTTTCTTCATGGATAATGGCCTGTTCACCTATTTTACAGAGAATAACGGATTTTTAATTGCAAAACTACACAAACAGTCATTAGTCATTAGAAAATTCTTTAGGATTTTATTCGGAACAGATCAGAACACTGTGTCGCTGTGGAATTTTTTTTGGAGTACCTGATGGAGTTTGTAATACAGGCCGCAGGCATTGCAGACCGGCTCCCCCTCGCCATTCCGTCGCCATAAGGTCGTGGTCGATGTATTGCAATTAGCACACGATAAACCCATCCTGCTCCGGTTGTTGTTATTCTACACCAAAATAATTAACAAAAACTAATTAATTTTCATGATTTCTTTAAAACCTCCACACAATGATAAAATCTGGTTGTCTTAGTTATCTTTTATTGTGAGTGTGTTTCAAGTATATGCTGCTTATTATTTACAATATAGTAATTTCTGGCAGGGTTATACCCTCTAACTTAAATTAGCAGTTATGTCACTATGTACGCGTTAAAATCGGACCACGATTCGGTGACTCAGAAACAAATAGATCTATTTCCGATACCCTGCTGAGATAGCATGCACGTGTGAGTACCAGTTAAGATCTTCATCAAAATTCGCATGTATTTCTTAGCAACCAGTGATTACAAAAATCCCCAGGGACCTTCATCGAGAAAGATATTCAGAAACAAGCCAGAAATGAAAACAAAGTTGTATTTATTCTGAAACTGAAATAAGTTGGGTGTGTTTCTCTGTGGTTGTGTACACGCAGAAGTCATACTTTATATATTCCAGTCTGATTGACAAGTGGGGAGTTCTGAGGGGTTTCAGATGAATTCCTATGATTGTAGGCAGAAATTTTTAACCCACTACAAAAATTCACAACATCGGCATAACTTACGGGTCCCGTGATTTAAATTGTCCGGTTTGGCAATCAATTATGCGTTAAAACACATTGTTTCATTATCCATTCACAGTCTTGTATGCTATGGCACGTTTCATTCACCTTGCATTTCCTTAAGCGCCCCCGGAAATATCCCTAGTTTGACCAGAAGTCAAATTTTTTTTTCTTCAAACAAAACTATATACTCTAATCTGATATCATTTTTATCATTTTATACACTTTTTAATTGTCAATAGGGAGTTACATAATTTTTGGAACATCTCATACAATAGCCATGTGTTGTATGAAAAAAGCAAAGATAACGAACAGTGATCAGTGAATGAAATAAAATGAGCAAGAAAGTAAAGTACTCACAATTCCGCTAATCTTGTCAAACTTGTTATCGTCAATCCGTTTGATGGGCGGTGGGGCCTTCTCCTCCTCGGAGATTGGCGATTCCTGTGGAGGAAACAACATAAATTTAGTGTAAAAGAGAAATTCGTCCACTTCCATCCTCACAAACTCCGCCAAAATTCGCCACCGGAATATCCGAACCCAAACTCCCAGACAAAATGCTTCTCATCAAACAGTTCGCCAGTCTGAGGGGTTCTGGGAAAGTTTACAAGTTCTCCATCCCCACCGGAGAAATGGCGAGAATCAGCATTCGGAGGTAAAGTTTAGGGTTGAACTGAAATTTAATACCCTCCAATGTGGACTTGCATCTCTTTAATAACCTGAGGCGCCTTGCGGGGGCTACGTACGGCGGGGATTACAAACAAACTCGGGTTAAACCAGATGTTTCATCGTTAAATAACGATCTGTGATTCTTCTGAACGAAACCAATAGTAAAAAGGTTTCTTTGATTCTATGTTTTGATAGAAATCACAGGAGTTAAAAAAAATATGAATGCATACGCATGGTGATTGTAAGAATTGTGTGTAATATGTCAGCTAGCAGGGTCCTCTACAAGGAAACTATTTACAACTTCTGCCAGAGAATATTGTGGAAATGACACTGGTGGTTTAAGAATTTCAGAATAAATATGTTTTAGTTCTTTGAAAACTGTCGCCCTTCGCCTCCAATCGTACTAACCAAAAACGATGGAAAACCCCACGCTTATCTTTATGCATGCAGTTCATGCACAGTAGGGGACCTACGTACCAGTACTAACAGTAGTATTACAGAACATCTCAATGAGGAGCACAGTTATGTCAGATTCTAATGCAATTGTTTTGTAACATATGTATTTTGATTGGCTAATCACAATGCTGTGACGCAAAAAACATAACGTCAAGCATAAACATTTCATAACAAAATAGCAAAACAAATGTAAACATCAAGCAAAATTGCATTAGAATGGGAATAACTACCTTCTCATTTGTGATTTGTGACCGTTAATGCTGATTTAACGGTTGCAAACATCCGTTTTACCGGCTCCGCTTACGCGTCGCCGGTAAAACTCAGATTGCAACCGTTAAATCAGCATTGTCGGTCACAAATCACATATTCCCTAATTAAAAAAACAAGTTACGAAATTAACGTCCACTTTCGTATTCTTAATACAAGTTCGGAGTTCTGTGTGCAAGTCCACAACGACAAAATTTAGGTAGGCCTATGACGCAGACTCAGGTATCTCCCATTTTTACTTCAAGATGGACTTGAAACCTTGTAAATTTTTATTTCAAGGTGATGCGTCAGTAAATATAGATTACGAAATCCAAGAATGAGAGGTAGGTGGCGTGTGACCTGTATATTTTGAACCAGCATATTCTTCATATTTGTTTGTTTAAATTGTTGGTCGAAAATGAGGAAATTCAGACTTTTCATTGATATGGTTACCTTCCTGTGAACTAGAAATGTGTCATGTTAAAATCGATACTAATTTTGAGATAAACATGACATGGGTTACCGAATAACGATCTTTAGTTTTGTCTATGATGGTCTCAGAACGGGGGCCACATATGGCCCCTATCCCTTCTCCGTTGTAACATCTGATGCAAGAAGTCATACATTCAAATCAGCTAATTATATCGTCAAATGGCCATGTATTGGAGGGGGAAATGAGTGAAATTCCTTGTTAATTAAAAGGTTCTGCCAAGAGTTTCAAGAAATTACCAGAAAAAGGAAATGACATTCAAACCTAGACTTCCAGAGAATACCTATGTCATCTTCCTTACCCATCTACCACAGTGTGAATATTGATACACAGTGAGTCCTAGTTTGGAAATTGAGAGAACCTAGAGCTAGCTGGCCTCGCTTTAGGAAGCAGTGACAAATTTAGAAACCAAGTCATGTTTCCCTTTTAAACTATACAAGTAATTGCATCAAACTGCCTGACCCCGATATTTCGATAAAAATGGCAGCAAATCAAAAAACAATTTGCACATCTTCTATACCCTAACAATCTATGTGTGAGTGATGAGGTGCTTGATGATAAGCATCTAAGTACGATAAGTATCTAGAACGATACGCAGAATTCTCCCCCAAAGTTCCATAACCTTGTTCCTGAAAATAATAAGGTTCTCCCTCAAGAACTGTGAAAGTAGTTAGACGGACAAATTATAGTCTAATTTTACTTAAAGGGATTGACATTTTTAAAGTGAACAGAAAGAAAGAGCTGAATATGGTCCGTGGTTTCCTACAAGTAAGGTACACAGCAAGTTTTATTGCAGGCTGTCAGAGCACGAGAGAGCACACATTGCACAGAAAACTTAGACAGACAGACCTCGGGCAGTATATTATACCAGTATACTACGAAATAGGAATATAATACAAACACGTGGCAATACGCAAAGCATCACGTGATTAAACTGACTTTGTATGATTGCATCATAATCCAAAATATTTAACAATAATAAAAACTAAATATTAAATCAGCTTTTTAAAAATACCAATATATACCGGAATATAAAGACGACATATGAAACATGTTAATATTCACAAGTTCAAAGCTATTTTGGTTACACATTTTGTTCATGTGGTCGCTGGGATATTGAGTAAAATGACTCGTGGCGGTAGTAGCAAAATACATGCAATTAAATAATCAGCATTGATGAGGTAGATACTCCTCCTGGGCTGTGTTCAACAGTTTTATCTATATAAATTTGTCAAGAAGATTGGATTTTTATGGTCTGCCACACCTGCTGTAGAGGTGGCATTCGCTTTTGCTACTGTCTTGAAAATCACAAAGTACCGCTTTCATGTAGCCAAGTACCCATGGTATTCGGTGACAAATTAAAATTGTTTGTGAAAGACAGTCACAAAGTAGAATTGTTGCCAATGCCTTACTTCTGCCATTCGGATACAATTTCGTAGATTTAATCGGTCATAAACCTGTATAACCAAGTTACGAAGAACTGGATTGAAAATTAGTTTAAACCATAAAGTAAAACTTCCATGAGTTATTTTCCAATAATTTCTAACCTATTTTACATTTCTAGAACAGAACTGAAAGAACTTTGAATTCCTAAACCCAAACTTGCAAATTCTAGACATTTCAATAGTTTCATTACAAGACAAACATGCCGGTCTGCGCGACCAAACAGCCAGCAGCTTCACAGACATTGTCCCTTCACCAGACACGTTCTGTAACAAGACAACCCCCCACCCCCACCCCCCCAGCACGGACAGACATACGTACTTACTGAGTGGGAGTGCTCTGTGAGTGTGGCCAGGGCCCACACGGGTGGTTGTTCGTCGTTAAGAATTTGTGTTAAAATCTACGTGTAAAAAAGGCCAGAAAATCAGGAAAAATCACAAGAGAAAAACACCATGCACATCCCAACACCAAAACTCAGGGTACCTCTCGATCTAGAGTACAAAAACCAGGTATTTATGACTTTATGATGAGCTGTTATTGACACAAGAATTAACTTCGAATAAAAATGCTGCGCTGGGTCGGATAATGCCTTGTTTAAACATACTGAGTATATTTACCAAACATTTCCTAATAGATTGAATGTCTGGGATATTTGAAAAGTCATATTTGCATGAGAATGAAACGAGACTGGATTTTCTAAATAAGGCTATCTAACTAGTACTTCATCTTCACGGATGACTGACCTCGCGGTTGGGCTGTTTGACTGGTACTCTCGTCTGCCCGGGATTCATCTTGTGGAGCAATCCACAAGCGTTGCACAAATAATGACCGGTCCCGTCTCTCCGCCATAATGGAGTTGAAATGGCGCCGCAGTTGACGCACTCTCGACACTCGTTATTGAAGTAGTCTTGGTCTTCTGTTAAAAGGAACATCATCATTTAAAAAACAAAACAAAGAGATAATTCTTATGCAAACTCTTAAACAACAAGTCAAGCACGCAGTCTGTGTGTACTCAATCAAGAGCCCTACCATAGCGTCACCCATCTTACTTCTTGATGATGAGTTTATAAAGTCTAATCCCAAGAAAATCGTATAATAATCTTCTTTATGATTAAAACGATGCATTTAATAATATGTTCATATAGACTTCTGTAACGGAATGAAAGGTTTATGATTGAATGTTGTTTTTGACATAAACCATTGCCTCATTCCCGCTCCCTATGTAATCATGGCGTCTTATCATTCAAGCTGCCCGCGGGATTGAGTGATCTTCGCGAGAGGTGTTTTCCTAATCAGAATATTTCACTAGGAGAGGAACCCAAACATTCAAACTAATCCATCTTTATTAAGGACACGGGTGATCCTTCACAGGTGCATACATTTTTAAGTCCGCGATGATGTAATGTTTTTTAAGTTTTTCACTATATTCAAGATATTGAGACAAATTCGGCAAGACACAGCACCCACTGAGACGTAATTGAAAATACATCTACCTTTTTATTACAATTTTTTCCCCGGTTCCATCTTATTACTCTATGAATGATGTATATTTCGCATACATAGTTTCATCTTTTATTGATTTATATTTACTTTTGCATTTAATGTGCTATGAAGATCATTAAATTTTTCTCTCATTTTTCACATAACAGAGATATTGCAAACTGCAGCCATTCATCCTAAAACTAAATTACACAATTTTCTCCATCAGTCACTGTTTGCGCACAAAATTTCAATAAAACGGACATTTTGCAGTCCCACCCTTTTAACTGAACAAACAAGTCACTTTTTCTGGAAACTTTGTGGAGATCTTTAGAAGAATTTTTTTCCCCATTTTTTTTCTCTCCTAGAGTCGTGATCGTGATAGTTCCCGCCATTCTGACAATGACCTCGTGTTGAGTCGTCTGCAAGGAACGCATGTGGTTAGCAAGCCGAGCTCTGATAAGCAGGGAGTTTACATTTACGATCAATTGATTTCCGCGCTGAAAATGTAGAAGTTTCATTAATATGTGAGTGTTTTATAAATCCGAAATCAATAGCTGGCAGTGTTTGGTGTTCAGACCACTCGGCTACACAGGTGACTCAGGGTCCGTGTCACGAAATTGTATTTTACAAACAGGCTTTTAAGCTTGTCGTAGATTTCAGTTATTGCTTTTAGCAAGGAAATATTTATGAGGGGATCGTAAATTTAACACATATCTTAATGAAAGGAATATGAAAGCAACAACATACCCAGGATTTCATCAAATATTTATTGATGTATTGACTATGTTTTGCAAACATGCCCTTTGAATTTATAAGGAAAATTTATCAAAATGAAGTTAAACAATTAATAATTTGATAGATCACGTGATCTTGAATTCAAATAAATTTATATATAAAAAAAATCTACAGACAACCCACTATTGTTAAACCATATAAGCTCTAGTCTACGGTAGTAGTCGATATTCAATAAATAACATATAGAAAGGGAGAAAATAAACAACCCTGCTTGACAACAGTATTTTCTGAAAATCGTTCTATTACGTTTCGGCCCAAATTACCAGTAAATCACGTTTAATCTAAAAATAGTCATTTTTCATTGTGATGTACATTCTATTATCTTATCTACATTAAATATTTCGGTCACAAATATCGTCATATTGTAATCTTTGTCCTCTTCTGTATCCATGACCACGTGACTAAGGGACAGCGTGTCAAAACGGGTACGCACAGTGTGTATGGGAATGACACTTCTTTGCACCAAGTGTCTGGATATAATTATTCGATATTTCTATATATGCATGTGTTTTTACACAAAGACAAAGTAAACGAACAATCGTGAATTCCATTGTTTATCTCATTAAGGTAATATTAAATTCATATCTAGATCGAAAACTTAATTATCCATGCTAGGTATTTACGATGCTTTGATAATAACATATTATAGGCTTTTAGACGAAACGTAAAAAGATGTTTACATCATGAAGAATTACGTGTGTACTAATTTCTAAAATAAAGATAAGTTGAGGGATGAAATAACTAAAAGAAAAAGAAAAAACATTTTTTAACACAAAAAATTTTAATCCATGAATATCTTCTGGTAATTGGAATTTGTATAAAGTTTTGCAAGGGAATACAGAAAACAACAGAAAATTTACAACACCAAAATCTTCAAAACCAAAACAAATCTTTCCTGTCCTCATTTGTAATGATTTACAATTTAAACATCAGAAAAATAAATACTTTAAAAATTTTATTGCATTGATTGCAGACCTAGTATCAAAACACATCTTTGTTATCTATAAGACAATTTCCATGTCATTAGATAAGACATATTTCTTTATTTTCATACTTTACTTTTGTATATTCTCAGTATATACAAAACACTAAAATTCCACTAGTCGAATACAGACAAGTATCATCTGACAAAGTAAACTTTCAACAGTACTTGAACCTGAAGAAGTTGGATAATATGAGCAAACACACTTGTCCTTTAGACTTTGATAGTCCAAGAGCTTTCTGCTCTTCTAGTCTTATATGATAAACAGGGGTGGAAACGATACAGGTTTTGTTTGACTTTTAGATTACACGACTGATTAAGGTACAGTTGCAGCCACCGGTATCATCAAATCATGCCTTGTAAAATTTAGGGGCGCGTGAGAGCTATGTTTGACTGTTTTTAAGGAGGGGGGATTTTGCTTTTCGAATGAATTCAACAAATGAGCATTTATTTTCAAAAAACTCTGCAAATGTGTAATTCCGTTTGAAAACAAGAAAATGAATTGGTATTTTCAAGTAGAAAAATAAACCAGGAAAAAATTAAGCCCTAATCAATAAAAGCAGGTTGATTTTGACTGTTGTTTGGAAGCATTCCTTGGTAACTAGACGGGTAACCTAGATAGGCCAGTTTAAACCATGCATTGCTACCTCCATGCAAAGGTTTAACATTGAAAACAAGACAGACAAAGTGCCCAAAGAAATCGGTTTTTGTCGTGAAAAGCCTCTGTTTCCATGAAATGCATGACCGTCCAGATTGAGAGTTTTCAAAAACAAATTTTAAGTTTGTGTCCTCTGAACATAGAACAATGAAATCATGAAAGAGTACTAAACCACGGCTAAGTCATTCATACTTATGAAGAACAAAGAGATATAATTTTTCGTGCTGTTAAAGTACATGGTTTTTGCGTAATTTATGGGTTATAATGCTATACAGGATCGTTTTATCATTTTACAACCTATCGCAGTTAAGGAGATATTGAACAATTAATAACCAGTAAGCTAATAATAAATTGATTATACTGTTTTCAGCGAGCTGGAGCGTTTTGCGGGCGCGACAGATTTATAACAGTGTGAGCTCTAGGGTAGACTTGGTCGGGATCCTCGCGTTCCCATAAACTAAAACATTTATAGGCGGGTATGTCACCCGGTGTTTACCGACAAACAATGAAACCCGGGCTAAAACAAATAACCAAATGGCTACAGTTTCCAACACCCTGCGACTAAAATATAGAATGAAAACAAAGACAACAGGGAATATAGAAAATATATACGAAAATAAAATATATTTACTTATCGCAAATGAAACCTTTAGTAAAGATTTTATATCTTTGTTAATTTTCACCCCGATTTTCACTTTATTTTCAGATATCGTAGTAAGAAATACTATAAGATAAGTCTTTTTCCTTTTCTTTGTTTTAAAGGTTTTTTTTTTTTCAATTTATTAAGAACTCAAATTTTGTAAGGAAAAAAAAACAAAACGAAAAACAAAAAAAACAAACAAAAAACAAAAAACAAACAAAAATACACACAAACAAAAAAACCCAAAAAAAAACCAAAAAAAAAAAACAACCCAAAAAACGAACCAAAAAAATAAAAAATAATGAAAATAAAAAAATCCACCCCAAAACCAAAAACATAGGGCTCGTTATTTTCTTCATCCCTTTCATTTCTTTGTTTAGACGATTACGACAGAATACGTTTGACAATAAACACCCATCTCCAAACCTAATGACCATACCCAAATTTTGACATCTGTCATTTCAAGGGCATTGTCTTTGTCCGTGTATGTGTCGTATATGTTAATAAGGTATACTTTATTGTTAATATGGATTTAGAATTCGTCTATGATAATATTTTAATTCCATGCAAGGCATTGTAAATAGTATCTTTCTTCTATTTTTTTTTTCTAAAAAGGAAGACGGAAAATGGTGTTTATTTGCCGAAAATAGAGAGTGGCTTCGTTTGCTTTACCTGCAACCATAATTCAGAACACTGGGTTGATAATGTTTTTACAATTAAGTATCTAAACAACAGATGAGCTCAGATTGAACGTCTTTTCGGGGTTCAACATGAGATTCTTTAGTGACATATTTATAGAAATAAAATTAAAATACTATTTTACTTTGATATTTTTCTATTTCTGCATAAATGTCATGGAATGAATAAATAACTGTAAAATTATATCGAAATGAAATAAATAATTCAATTCCTTATTCAGAAATATAATTATAATATATGCTTTGTACGATAAATAAATAAATGAATGAATAAAGAAAAGAAAAAAATAAATAAAATAAAGACTATGTCTTATATAATATGGGTATTGGTGTTAAATATTGGTGTTAATTCATGGATGTGGAATGGCGATGCAATAAATAAGATTAATATTCTTTCATTAGTTGAGAACCTTCAAATTTGATACCACCTATTTTTTTTTTTTTAAACAACTAATGCAATAAAATATTTTTCAAAATGAATAAATATTAAGAAATATTTGGTGATACAAAATTATATATTTAAAAAGAAAATTACAATATATGTTACTAAAATAATTAAATAAGAAAGATTTCCGAAATAATTTGTTTTATTTTGTTAGGTGGTTTTTTTTTTTTTTTTTTTT